>JASANG010001248.1:0-42459 GCA_030248215.1 Enoplolaimus lenunculus
ATATGTAGACTGTCGGGCCATTGAGGGTTAAATGTTTTCTGGGGTCCATGTAAAGATCCAGGGACGGAGCGTTTTTCTGCGAGACAACTATATTGAACTTGAGTTTAAGACCAATTTTTCACTTAGGCTTCGGCTTACGGAAAAGCTGTTTATTAAGCTTAGGGTGTGTCTTAGGAATATGCTTATACTACTGTTTACACTCGTGTTCTATACATTGTCTTTTTCATCTTTATACTTTGTGTTTGCCTTTTATCGTGTAGGTTGTTGCAGTTAAGCTGGTAGAATTTCGGGGTGTGAGATTTTTAGGGTCCTACAAAAACTTGCATTTAGAAAATTGCGACACGAACAGGAGCCCATGTATAGAACAGGGCCGGATCGTTTTCCGGAGAGGCTATAATGGAGTCAGTTTCAGCCTTTGACTAACTTTTTTTGCTTAGGCTCAGGCATAGGAATAGGCTCATCCATACGCTTAGGCTTAGGCTTAGGCTGAGGAATATGCTTATACTTCTGTTCCGGCCTGTTCTCTACATGGGCCCAAACAGGTATAAGTAAAAGCAATACCTCTTCGGTTCCTTTCCAGCAATACTAATTTGATATAAACAAAATTTCCCTCACACTATTCTATTGTTTAATCTTAATTTTACGTTTAGGCCAGGCTTATGGAGACACTTAGGCTGTGTCTTGGCGAATCCTGGGCCTAAGCTTAAGACTCAGCCCAGAAGTAACGATAAGCCTATAACTAAGCCTAAGCCTAAAAGGTAATACAAGCTTATAACGACACGTATGCCTAAGCATAAAAAATTAGTCTAAAGTTTAAGCTTACTGTATTATAGTCCCGCGAATAACGGTTCATCCCTGTCCCAACCAATAGATAATTTACCCAAACATTTATAGTGTTAATACCAACACCTTTAAACCCTTGCGACGGTTTCTTTGTACTCCAGATACAGTTTGCTCTGCCACAAACAGGGACCCATAAGAGCCGCAGCCCATGTTACTTTAAGAGGCGTCCAGGATTCTGGCGGGTCTATAAAAAAGTAGGATTAGGCACTAGATTACATTTTTTGCTCTTAATAGGCTTATGAACACATTTATGCAACGCTTAGACTTAATAGGCTTAGGCTTAGGAATACGTTTAATCTACTGTTACGCTCGTAAAAGTAACATTGGCCAGGGCCGCACCGTTCGCCAATCCAAATTTAATTTTGAAGAATTCATTATAAAACCATCGTTACTGATTTGACAATTTTATTTTAGGAATAAAATATTTTAGTCGATGTTCGCCGTCTCCAGAACAGACAACATTCCTTGGTCGCATATTTGCTTGTTCGGCCCATGTATAGCACAGGGCCGGATCGTTTTCCGGAGAGACTCTAATAGAGTCAGTTTAAGCTTTAGACTAATTTTTTGCTTAGGCTTAGGCTTTGGCTTAAACTTAGGAATATATGCATACGCTTAGGCTTAGGCTTAGGAATAGGCTTATCCATACGCTTAGGCTTAGGCTTAGGAATATATGCATACGCTTAGGCTTAGGCTTAGGCTTAGGCTTTAAGCTTAGGCTTAGGCTTAGGCTTAGGCTTAGGCTTAGGCTTAGGATTAGGCTTAGGCTTAGGCTTAGGCTTAGGAGTATGGTTAGGAATATGCTTATACTACTGTTCCGGCCCTGTTCTATACATGGGCCGCTTGTTCTGTATATATGTTTGGTTTGCACAACCGTTTGTATTAATAGCTTTAATAGCTAATCGGCTTGCTATATTGCAAAAGATTGCGCAATATCTTGCAAAAAACAACTGTCAACAAAAATGTTATGTTTACATTTTACCCTGTTCCCCCCCTGAAAGATGCTACAACGTCATTTTTGTGCTGTATAATTTTGTGACAAACGTAATTCATTGAATCTGCGCTATTTTAGTCGCTTTTACCACTGTGAAATTTTGTCTAAAACAAGTTTTTTTAGATTTTAGCTAATTTTCAGCAAAAAAGTTGACTAAACAGCGTAGTTCTGTTTTTGCCTTTCTTTCTATTTTGTATTTCCTCGTATTCTCAAATGTGTGTAGCACCTATGACCAGTTGGTGATTTAGATCATGTAACTTTGTAACCAACGCATGGTTAAGTTTGAAATTCAGCGCATTGTTCGCGTTTGATTTGCGTTTACTTTTGTACCAATTTTGAGATCTGCAATTGAAGACGGCTGTCAGTTTGAAAACATATCGCTAACAGATGATAGGTGCTATACGCATTTGAGAATATGGACCAAGGTTTCATTGTATCAGTTGTATTTTCAACAGTGTTGGCTTAACGAATGTTTGGACGCACAGGCAAAATTGGACTAAAAATCGAGGGATCCTTAATGGACCGGACGGGACGTCTCAGTGACCTTAACGGTTTTGGGGGTCGCAAGGCGTAGTCTCTGTCCTGCTTCTGAGTGCACTCCCGAAGGATTACGGACAGTCCCTGATATTTACATGTCCCAAAAATTACAAAAATATTAATAAATTATTTTGCACTCACCCTAGAATATTTTAAAACTTGCTTGTAAGTCATTGAAAATCCTGAACGCCCATCCTCAAAAATTTTCGCCCCCCTTACAAAGTGAGCTGGCTACGGACTTGGGCTTAACCTCAATAGACCCTCTACTACAGTGGCAATGAGCCACACAGAGAAGTCGGTTTTTAAGCTCTCAGTTAATAAACCAAGTGCAATTTGTTATATATATACATATATATAAATATATAGGTATGTATATATGTATGTATATGTTTTAGTTTCGTCATTCTACAGTTTAGCTATTTCTGGTTGTTTACCTATTTTTGGCTCGTCATTCTTTTAAACCTGTTGGTGTGTTTTAGCGACGTAACCAGGAATTCATATTGGGAGCGGAAGAATTTAAAACGGAAGTTAAAATAGGTTAATTCTAGAATAAATTTTTCTGCCCTTGTGGAAGTATACAAGGTGCATAACACCTGTCATCTTGATAGAAAAATACCCGAGTCGGAGTTGAAGCGGAACTAAGCGTAATACAACTAATGTTATGTTTGCTGGTTTCAGTATCGGCACTTTTGTAGTTTTTCTGCCACTACGCAAATGTGGGGGAGAACTTTTTCACTTGTAACATAAAAATGTTTTGTTTTCCTGTTTTAAAAACTAGTTTTTAGTGCGAAAATTTTTTCGTCAATTTTGCGTTATGTTTTTAGGAGGCTGCCGCCCTTTTGCTATTTGAAGAGATACTAATCAGAACGGGAATCTGCCGCCCACCAAGCCCTCTACACTAAGCATTTTATTATTGGAAGAGCTAAAATTACTGAAATAGTTTACGAACTGTTTTAGCGCTTAAGTATAACAAGCGCTTAGTGCGGAGGGCTAAAGGGCGGACGGGAGCTTCTAATTCTGCTTAGTTTTCTTTCACATCGCAGGGGGGGCGGCAGCTGGTCTGAAACGAATTTGTTGTGGCGGATGGAAATTTTTGCACTGTGGGGGAACTACAAAAGTGCATCAGTATCTGCAATGTGTTCTTATTCAAAAATTTAGCCAGGCCCGTAGCCAGAGGGGACCAAGAGGGTCTTAGCTACAACTAGTTTCCGGTCAAAATTTCCGGAATCTCCGCCAAAAATTTCACTGCAGCCGGATGTTGACTTTCGGCCGGAACGAGGGTAGTAGTCAGAGTTTTCCGATTGTTCCGCGATGGTGTATACGCCTACATATTCAGCCCAGTTTAGTTTGTATACGGTTTAACTTTGTGTTTCAGTTGTGGCAGCAAACACGTGCAAATGTTTATCTTTAAGCGGCATCCTATGAGACGAGTTTGAACTTCAAGGATTTTATTCTCAATGTTTTGCTAAGCAAAAATTATTTTTTTTTAAATTTTATTTGAAAAAATTCAAATAAAATACATATTTTTTATTTGAGGATAGCGCTATTTTAAGTTTTTGTATGTTGTTTCGACCCTAAAACGACGGGGTACTGTGGTGCTAGTAATTACAGGCCAATGCAATGAACAGGACCGTAACTGTAGTATAAGCGTATTCCTAAGTCAAAGCCTAAGCCACAGCGTTAGAATGAACTTATGCCTATTAAGTTGGATATATATTTTTTCTTTCCTTGTTTTGGGAACAAGAAATATGAAAGCAGACATTGTCAAACTTCATATTTCTGGCTTCAAAACAAGAAATGAAAAATCGTTTTGTCCGACTTAAACATTTAGTGTTTGTAAGTCGCAAGCAAATTTAAGCAAAAAATAGTCTAAAGCTTAAGCTTACTCTATTGCAGTCCCGTCGAAAAACGTTCCACCCCCGATCTTTGCATGGGTCCAATTTTGTAACATTATTATTTTTACAACGATCTACCAATACAAAGTAGGGGGGCACACGGTTCGACGCCTCTCTCAATTCGTATTTATCTGTTTTTGTTAAGGACCCCCAATTCTCAGTTCGGCGCTTATGCGAGTTCTTTATTTCCGTTTCCTGTCAATACCCTTTTGCACTGTATAACGGGTTGGTTCCGGCAGAAAATTTTGGCCAATTTCTGGCTCCGGTCCGGTTTGTTTCATTCCCGTAGGCACCCTGTTCGTTTCGAGTTTTTCTGTCTGAAATAATTTGAGTTGAAATTTAAGTTTTGTAGCATATTTTAATTAAACATTAATATGGAACAAACGAATGGTAAATTTGAACAATTTTGTGGTTCAACATTTTGGGTACGTTTTACAGGGTTTAACTTGAGACATGGAAGGATTCGTAAACTTGTTTCTGATTGTCTGGGACCAGCGATTTTGGTATAATTTTTTTTAATTTAGAAAATATTCAAAAACCGGCCTATGTTACTTTTAGGGGCGTCCAGGATTCTGATGGGTTTGTAACAGAGTAGTTTTAGATTCTAAATTACATTTTGTTGCTGAGGCTTAGGCTTAGGCTTAAGAACACATTTCTGCAACGCTTAGGCTTAGGTTTAGCAATACGCTTAATCTACTGTTACGCCCGTAACAGTAACATTGGCTCCGAAACTTTTAACTGCAAATTAAACCTGTTGGATCCTAATAACGCGTAATCTTTGTGCGCGGATTTTCAGGCAAAATACGGTTCGAGATTTAAAAATATTTCAATTCACTGGTTTAAAACTTACAAGACATAAGACAACCTAAATCTTGGACGCATTTGAACATTTAAACGGACTTATTTGTTGGCGTTTTATATTTTAGGATGCGAACCTTACGATCTACGCAGCTACGCCTGATTTAACCCCGTGTTTCAGACACACAGTCCTGGTTTGGGTTCCAATTGCATTTTTGACCATTTGTCTTCCGGTCGTTGTGACAACAGGCCTCAAACGAAGGCAGCTTCCGCTTGTATGGACTTGTCTCCAGAGCATAAGAATGGTAAAATTGGCTGTTTATTCCACAGTTACGCTTAGGCTTTGCCTTAATCTTGAGTTTAGGTTTAACTACGGTACCAATAAATGTTTAGCGGAATTTAAAATTCTGGTATTAAGATGTGGTCGATGGCAATTAAGATATTTTACTAAAAAATGACGATAAAAATTAAATAGATTTCATTAGTGTAGTACGCAAAGTGACATGTATTTATCATCCTCCGGTTTCGGTTCCGTTTCAAGTAAATTTTTCAAATTCTGGTTCCGGTAAATTATAATTCCGGTTGTACCCTGTAAGTAGAAGATCATGATGTACAAGAAGAATATATTTTCAAACCGTTGCATTGTGCGTGCATTGCAAACCCCCGGCATGCCGGGATTGGAGTCAAAGACATATCGATTTCAAGTTGCTTTTCGGATTTTCGATTGAAAACGTTTATACTATTAGCATCGGTTTTAGACACTGGTTCTACCGCTGGATCAACAATTTTTTTACAACTAACGGCTGCATATTTAGTGTAATATTTCGTACTTTAAATGTGTAAAAATTTCAGAAATAATTTCAACGCTGCGTTAAACGTAGCTTTGAACTCACTCGCCACAATTAATTTTGCTACAGTCGTTCTGTTACAATTCCTATTAGTGGGATTTGATTTTGTAATTGTAGGTCAAATTTTAAGGTAACCGTATGTTTATTTGTTTTAGGTACTCACAGTGGTGTTGTTGTTGATCAGCGTTGTGCTATTAATTTATACGTCAATAAATTATCCGAACTCAACTTCAATTTCAGAAGCTCAACTGCTCGCGTACTCGCTCAATGCAACATTTTTTGTAAGTTTCCTATTCATTCTTATAATTTAACTTCCTTACTTAAAAACACTAAAAGTTTAAATCGGACAAAACTTTTTTCATTTATTGTTTTGAAACCGGAAATAATAAAGTTGACTTTGTCAAACTTTCAAACTTTATATTTTTGTTTTTAAAACAAGAAATGAAAAAAATATGTCCGACTTAAACATTTAGTGCTTGTAAGTCGCACATAAATTTAAGCAAAAAAAGTCTAAAGCTTAAACTTACTCTATTGCAGTCCCGCAAAATAACGTTCCGCTCCGGACCTTTGCATGGGACCCAACTTTTATACATTTACAATTCTACGAGACGAAATAGTGCATATTCTTATGGGTCATATCCTACAGACAACATGTATTTGTCCAGAGTCTCTTCCGACAGAGTCTACACAATTAAAACAGTATCTAAGTGCAGTACAGCTATGAAACTGTACCTTTCCTCCAGATAGGATGTGTATTTTGATTCTGTTCCAAATGGGGTGGGTGGAACGTTTATTACATCGGTGTGTGCATTTTAACGTCGATGACTCATTAAATGAACTATTTCATGTATGCTTGCATTTCATATATTCGTAACACAATGGTTAACATTTGTCCATGATCTGAAATGCCACACGCAATTTTAGTACTAAAATTTGATCTAAAATTTCTGTTTTCATCTAAAGTTTGAGCCGACTTCGATATGCCGGTATTTCATAGAAGGAAAAATATACAAAAATTAATTTAGAAATATTTTCAAAAAATTTTAAATGTTTTTATTTTATTTTTAGGCTGAAATGATTCTTTGCATAATACTGTTGTATCGTAGTGGAAACGGAAACGCTGGTTACTTATTCCTGTCAACTCTTTTGCTCGCACTGTGTTCGTTGCCTGAATTTTACTCACTTATTATACACGTGAGTATGCATCATTACAAGTTGCTATGTTCAAATGTGCGTAGCACCTATCACACTGCAAAAAATGGTTAGTCAAATTGACTCTTTCGGAAATAAGCTTTTGATGACAACACAAACTGAGTCAAATTCGACTCTACCAGAGTCAAATTCGAATCATTGTGTCGCACGTTTGACTCTGGCAGAGTCGAATTTGACTCAGTTTGTGTGTTGTCAGGAAAATCCTATTTCTGAGAGGGTCAATTTGACTCACCATTTTATACAATGCATCAGTTGATGATAAAAGTAAAATCATGGTAATTTACTTAAATTGTACGTCTATAAACGTTATTGGTAAGCGTTGCCGACTTTACGTATCGACAACAGGGGTGCGAAATGTAGAGAAACGAAGGTGGGCAGATGGGTATAGCGTGCTCTGTGGGTAATGCATCCGATCACCCTTGTGCAATGGAATTATCATTTTATCGTCTTAACCGAACAATGCATAAACTTCAAACGAACCCACAACTGTAAATTTATGCCTGTGCCTGAGCCTAAGCCTGAATAACGAGTATTATAATTAACTGAAAGCGCAAATTTTTCACCTGGAAACGGTGGGTTGGTTTTTCCAGGAGCTTTCCAAGGCTCTGGCACCCTTTCTCGTAAGTGTGACAGGGTGCGCTAGCCCGACCATGAGCCCAACGAAGGATGCAGATTTCACTACGATGTAATGCAAAAAAGTGCGCAAAATTCACTTGAAACCCCTCCGCAGAGACACTATGACAATGGTCTCGACTAATGCTAACTCTAAAACCCTGCATACAAAGTCTAAGACTAAACCTGAACCTAAACCTAAGCCTAAACTTAATCGCAAGGACGTATCCAGGGGATTTAAAAATCGAATCCTCCAACTGGGGTCCAGGCCTCATAACTAAGAAGCCGAAATGTATCAATGGTTTCGTATGTTAATGTTGTTATCCTAGATTTACCACTGCTTAATCGTAAACCTGAACATCTGCCTAAGCCTAAACCTAAGCCTATGCCTAAACTCCTAGTCTCTATAAGTTCCCCAAGCCTCCTGGTTTGCGCAGTGAGAAAGTCCCTGTAATTAATATGGGCCACTTTCGTGGCACGGGTTACAATGTTCCATTACAAGTTTAAGCTATGGTCCTTATTCCGACCGTGGGAAAATTTGGTGTTGACCATTTCAGCAAAATACAACCGATGACGTCATATTTGGTTTAACGATGACGTATTACCCGTTGGTTGTGATTCTGTTGGTAACGTTTTCGTTTGCTGACAGTCCAAATCCAATGATTTATGCTCATAAATCGGTGAGTTGAAACAAAGGTCGACAATTACTCTTTGAGCAACTGTATGCAACTTATTTTGTTATACTTGGAACAATATGTACCAGCACGCGTTGCGTTTTTAGCAATCCACCACTCCGATTATTGATAACCCAGTCCACGCAAAATATATACTGTAACTATAGTATTTTGAAATGGTAATTATTGATAAGTGGTAATACGTTCAGGCTTAGGCTTAGGAATAAACAGTATTGTGCGGCGGAAACTGTTGCCTTCAATCAAATGGCCAATGTTACTTTTAGCGACGTAACAGTAGATTAAGCGTATTCCTAAGCCTAAGCCTAAGCTTAAGCAAAAAAAACTGTAATCTAGGTATAATCTAAACCACCTCTTTTATAGACCCACCAGAAACCTGGACGCCTCTTAAAGTAACACGGGCCAATCAAATTAACACCGAGTGCCGATCAGCCGGTTGTGCGTTCGTACATGGGTCAGGGTACGATTTTCGAGCTGCGAAAATAAAACTTCTGACAACCACATTGTATATTAAAGCCAAGGGCGTCCCCACGACGGGCCATTGGGGAGCCGTGTCCCCCTCCCAAATTTGGATTGACTTTGTCTAAAAGGAAACAATCCTGAATATCAATTGTAAGGCTGCCCAAAATTATTGTGCGCCCCTCCCAAATACAAATTTCTGCGGACACCCGGCCCCGTCGCCCAGTATGCCAGGGGAGGGATCAGCACCCCTGGGAAAATTTTGGCACCCTAGACTGGCTTCTCCACAGCTTGAAAATTTCCGCCGGGGGGCGTTTCCTGGGGGCCCCCAGGAGTTTCCTGGGGGGCAGCTGATTTTGCTGGTGGCAGTGTTCCTGGGGGGCCCAGATGATCTGGGGGGTCCTGGGGGGCAGGCTTAAAATTTTTCAAACCGACTTTTTGGACCATTTTTTCATTCTAGACCGTGTTTCCAACTCAACGTAAGATTACTCATCGCTCAACATGACAAAAATTTCTCGCAAACGCTAATAACAATAATTTTAACTAATATTACGTATATACTGACAACTTAACCAGAAGTTGAAAGAAGCACAATTATATAAAATATAGATAATCTATAATTGAAACTGTGATTAATATATATTTTGTATATTAGTCACAGCTTCAATTTATCATAAGGCTCAGGCGGGTTGAACTTGCTGCTGCAAGGTACTTTCGAATGCTGTATGCCCTGAAACGGTCTTTATATAATTGTGCTTTTTCAGTTCATTATTGAATTGTATTAGTTACTACGGGTATTTGTAACGCTATTAAAAATTATGAGTACTCAGCGTAATATAAAATCATATTTTGCCGAATTTCCGCCTCAAAAGAAGTCCAGGTCTTTACGTTTTAACATTGAAAATTTTTGACCTAGAAAAGTCCTGAGGGGCCACCAAAAAATATTTGCTGAAGGGCCTTTTGCTGGGGGGCGGCCGAAAATTCGCCGGGGGGCCTTTCCTGGAGACGGCAAAATTTTCTCCGGGGGAAATGAAAATTTCGAAAAGTGCTGGGCCCCCCCGCCGCCCCCCCCCCCCCCGCTGTGGAGAAGCCAGCTAGAAAATTTGCAACCTTGTTTGCAAGTCATTAAATGCCCTTGAATGCACCTCCTAAAAAATTTTAGCCCCACCCAGGCAAAGTGAGCTGACTACGGGGGCCTTTGGACGCCCCTGGTTAAAGCAGCTGCGGTTAGTCTTAATTTTGTCTGTAACACTTACGACCCGTGTATATGCTGCTGTTGCCGTTATAATAGTTGAATGGTTGAGTAATGACGAGTTATATAACAGGTAGGGGGGTATGAACCTATTAAGCATAGAGCTCGCAGATAAAAGCCAATCGTCACCGAGGTTATATTATGAATTTATTTTAGCAAAATTTTAGGTTCCATGTCCTGAATTGTTTGCATCGTTTCCAAACAAACTCACGTTTTTGTATTTCTTAAAGTGAGTGATTTATAACTTAATTATATAAAACCTGACCACACACTGCAAAAAATGGTGAGTCAAATTGACTGTCTCCGAAATATGCTCTACGGGACAACACAAACTGTGTCAAATTAAACTCAGCCAGAGTTCAACGTGCGACTCAGTGTGTTGAATTTGAATCTGGCGAAGTCGGACTCACTTTGTGTAGCCCTGAAAAGCCTATTTCGAAGAGAGTCAATTTGATACACCACTTTTTGCAGCGCATAAACGGTTATGAAATATTTCGTTCATACAACAAGCATACATAGAGCGTTTGATTGTGAACTGTTTCAACGGCAGAGTCTAAAATTTCAGCGGAAAAAGCAATACGACATACAATAGTGGACTCGCTGTCGAGCGAAGCGAACAAGAAGCCAAACGCAATTTTAGCACCAAATCTTTGCACTAAAATTTTTCGTTTCGATCCGTTTTAATTGCCTGAGGACCACATTGGATCTGCCTGTACATCTGTCTGGATTTAATTTCGAAGGATGTTCATAATCATTGACTGCACAACTCGCCATCTGCAAAAACTTTATCAACAGTGCAACGACTCATTTGACGCAAAAACTAAAAGCCACTTTATTCCTCGTTGTGTTCGCTACAAATAAGACTTTGGGTTCATTTTGTAAAATTTTGATTATTTTTTTTCATTTTTAGAACTTGTCGACTTGGATTTAGACGAGCATTAACCAAAGATGATTTGTGGAACTTGGAAGCTGAACACGCGACTCGCGGACTCGCTGAACAATGGGACGCAATATGGGATCCGCTTATGACCGCGTATATGAGGTTAGTCTACTATATTTTCCTACCTTTAACTGTGTTAAGAGATAATGCTTGCACTACGTAAATTATTAAAACAAGAATATGCAACTGGGTACATTCTGTGTAGGAAAATATTTATTCAGTAACCATTACATTTTTGTTTGCGTCGGCTTGATTTATAAATATACGAGTTAGTGTAACGCTTCACGTACGATACCGCACGGTGATGGACGGTATAGGACGGCGCCATACGGCAAGTATAGCGTAACTCCCAGTGACGGACCCAGGATCTCAAAACGGGGGGGGGCAAAATTTCACACGTAATAAACTTACTTTTGACTCACACACAAACCACGAACTATTGTCACAAAATTGCTATATAATTTTTGTCCAGATGATGTTGGTGGGGGGGGGGGGCACAGCCGGGGTGGCCCCTCCATGGATCCGTCATTGGTAACTCCAATAGTTGTTAAAGGGCGCACAGAATTACGGACAGTTTTCTAATTTAGAATAGTGTTGAACGACGAGGCAACACACTAAACGAACCATTTAGAATACCCCCAAGTTACCCAGCAACCGCAATCCGACCTATTGTATAGAAGTTGCTAGTTGCCGTGTGATCGCATCAGGCCCGTAGCCAGTTCACCTTGCTAGCAAATCTAAAAAAAAATTTTCAGGAAGGGCATACAAGGGTATTTGTTGACTTACAAGCAAGGTTGAAAATTTTCTAGGGGGGGCCCAAAATTTTTGCCGGGGAGCCGAGCTCCTCCTGCCCCTTCTGGGGTACGGGCCAGGATCGCGGCTATTAATATTTGCATACTCATGTCTTAGTCATTAATAACGTTTGCTACTCTGCATAAAAATTGTTTTTCTGCATTTTAATGTTTTTGCTTGCATATCAACGTGAAACACGAGTAAGTTTGATGTTTTCTATTGACAAAATCAACAATTAAACTTTGAATTGAAGTTGAAAAATGTCTCAAATTCAGCCACTGGCACTAAATTTTTTAGTTTGCAATTTTAGAAACAGAAATTACTGACGATTGGCTAATTTTTGAACGAAACTTAATTGTTGTTTTGTTTTGAGAATATTTGTATCTCAAAAATTTAAATATTACAAAGTTTGTAATTTCTAAAATATAAGGGATCGGGCCAATGTTACTTTTAAGGCCGTAACAATAGATTAAGCGTATTCTTAAACCTAAGCCTAAGCCGAAGCTTTGCAAAAGCGTATTACTAAGCCTAAGGCTTAAGCCTAAATGTTGCAAAAGCGTATTCCTAAGCCTAGGCCTAAATTTAAGCCTAAGCAAAAAATGTCGTCTACGTGTAAATGAGACTTTATTCAAAAATTAACGTGAAAAATATTTACTCAAAAACCACATATTTCATCGTTGAAAAAATTGAAATTTTTCCAACTTTTATTCCAGAAAACTGCACACATTCAAACGGCAACAAAGCCAACTCGAACGAGCAAATCGAACGTACGGCAGTGTGCAATCGCCATCCGATCCGGCAACAACTGCTCCAAACGACCAGTTGTTGCCGAACTCGAATTCAAGTCAAAATTCAAATTTAAAAGTTGAATTTAAAAAGTTGAAATATAAACGGCCAAAGCCACCGACTCCGCCTTCAGTGGTATGGATCATTTTTCGATGCAGCTGGACGTTGGTCATCCCAGCGATGATATTTAAGCTTATCGCTGACGTTTCTATGTTGATGGCACCGCAAGTTTTGAGGTAAACCTGATGTCATTTAGGATGACGTTATACATTTTCATGACGTCATGCGATATTCGTCACCGTACGTCACTGTGCTGTTTTGTACGTGAATTACTCACGTACGATACGTTATGGTGACCCGGCCGGCGACGGTTGGCGCCGCAGGACAAGTATAGCGCCATCCTTTACAGTAAGACAATAGTCTTTTTATGGGAGACTAGAAACCGCTTGTTTAATTATAGTGTTAATTGCTGTTCTACGCTGTCTATTTCTCTGTTTTATACACAATAGAATAAGCACGCTTTAAAGTTTCGAACTCACCTTTATTTGGCCCTGGAGTCATTTATGCGCTACAATTAGGGATAATAGACATTTATGGACTCTAACAAGGGTTTAAGGACTGTACCCGCTTACGAACTCGTATTAGGGATACGGACTCCTATTGATTGGGTCTCAAAATGGGGACCCCAAATTTTGCCCCCCCCCATTTTGAGATCCTGGATCCGCCACTGCAAGTCAGGTACGAAAGCTTGTCAAACTTCACTTTGTTTTGTTTTGAGACACTGGTTTGCACACCATTTGCATCACAATTCTCATTCGCTTTTTTATTTTTCTTATTCGCACTGTAGTCAACCATACCACTGGTTCCACAAAACAATCCAGCTAGGACCTAAGCCCATATTCTCAAATGTGTGTAGCACCATCACCAGTTCGTGGTGACAGGTCATGTACCTTTCGAACCAGTGAATTCTGAGGCTCAAAATTCAGCACATTTTTTGCAATTGATTTGCTTTATTCATGTAATTAATTTGAGCTCAGCATCTCGTATTCTCAAATGTGTGTAGCACCTATCACCAGTTCGTGGTGACAGGTCATGTACCTTTCGAACCAGTGAATTCTGAGGCTCAAAATTCAGCACATTTTTTGCAATTGATTTGCTTTATTCATGTAATTAATTTGAGCTCAGCATCTCGTATTCTCAAATGTGTGTAGCACCTATCACCAGTTCGTGGTGACAGGTCATGTACCTTTCGAACCAGTGAATGATAAGGCTCAAAATTCAGCACATTTTTCGCATATGATTTGCTCTACTCCTGTAACCATTTTGAGTTCAACAACTGCAACAGTTAGTGAATTTGAAAACCTATTACTAACTGATCATAGTTGCTATATACATTTGAGACCATGTGTCCAGGTTGTAAACATTATGTTATAGCTGTAATTTTTTCATCACAAGTTGAAGCGTCAAAGTGGTCCTTCGGGAAATAGGTTGCCCCCCTGTAGATAGGATACAATTTACCCTCGGGGGGGGGGGCAGGTTTCTCTGGTTAGTTGCTAAACACATTTGAGAATATGGACCCTAATCTGTTGCGACGGACAACGTTGGAGCTGTTTGAAGTTGAATTTTTGTACTCTAAAACAAGCTTTGCTATTTTTGTCGGGTTTCAGTTTGCTGATTGATTTCATTGAAGCCAAAGATGAACCGCTATGGAAAGGCATTGTCTACGCAGTGTTGATATTTGTTGTCAGTGCCATTAATTCAATTTTCCTGCAACAATATTTCCACTTTATGAATCGTGTCAGCTTGAAGACCAAGGCCTGGCTGGTGGCGGCGTTGTTCAAAAAGGTTCCTGTGTTTTTTTGGCCGTCAAATAGTTTCCGGTTTGCTCGTTAAGACCGGATGTACTAAAGTTTATATTGCCGTGGTTTGTATTCGAAGATTTGTATGCTGTGATTTGTCTGCTGTAGTGACTCGAACAAAGGTCGGTAATTTATCCATGCTTAAGTCTGAATCAATAGGAGTCTTTATTATTAATTCAAATATGTCGGTGGAAACAGTCTGATGCATGGTCCACACTAGACGGTAAGGATTGATTGACACTGTGGTGGAAAATTCCTAAGCATTCCGACAAATTAACAAATTTATAAAATATTTTATTCCCAGTTTGCAAACTGAATTTTAAAATTTTTTATAAATTTTTAGCACAAGAGAAACTTCTAATTATAATCCGCTTCAATTCGCGATAGCGTATTGATGGATTACACCAGAATTCGCAACTGGTTCTTGGACTAAATAAAGTTGAGCGTAGAATTTGGGTTGCTCAAACTGCAAATTACCCATACTCATATGAGTATACTTACGAAGGGCCCAAATACTTATAACCTCCATTACGGGTCACTATAGTATGTTATATATAGACATATTTACCGAGCTTGTAAAATTAGCTCGTGTCCTTAGGGGTTACACAATTTAGATTTTTCTTTGAAATCTACATTTAGCATCAATCCAGCAGTAAAAAATGCCAGAAAGCTGTTATGTGTCGTTCAAAATGAGATTTGTCAGAATATTTTGTGAAAATGTACATTGGGGAGGTCCAGTAAAGAAATTTGTGAGGATGTGATTGTGGGGGTCCAGTAATGAAATATTCTGAGGATGTGATTGTGGGGGTCCAGTAAAGAAATTTTGTGAGGATGTGGTTGTGGGGGTCCAGTAATGAAATATTCTGAGGATGTGATTGTGGGGGTCCAGTAAAGAAATTTTGTGAGGGTGTGCATAGTAAGGGGGTCCGGTAAAAAATTTTGGGAGGGTTTGCACATGATGGGGGTCCAGTAAAGAAATTTTGTGAGGATGGGATTGTGGGGGTCCAGTAAAGAAATTTTGTGAGGATGTGCATTGCGGAGGTCCAGTAAAGAAATTTTGTGAGGGTGTGCATTTTAAGGGGGTCCGGTAAAAAATTTTGTGGTGCAATGTGGGGGGTCCAGTAAAGAAATTTTGTGAGGGTGTGCATAGTAAGGGGGTCCGGTAAAAAATTTTGTGAGGGTTTGCACATGATGGGGGTCCAGTAAAGAAATTTTGTAAGGATGTGCATTGCGGAGGTCCAGTAAAGAAATTTTGTGAGGGTGTACATAGTAAGGGGGTCCGGTTAAAAATTTTGGGAGGGTTTGCACATGATGGGGGTCCAGTAAAGAAATTTTGTGAGGGTGTGCACTGTAAGGGGTCCGGTAAAAAAATTTTGTGGTGCAATGTGGGGGGTCCAGTAAAGAAATTTTGTGAGGGTGTGCATAGTAAGCGAGTCCGGTAAAAAATTTTGTGAGGGTTTGCACATGATGCGGGTCCAGTAAAGAAATATTGTGAGGATGGGATTGTGGGGGGTCCAGTAAAGAAATTTTGTGAGGGTGTGCATAGTAAGGGGGTCCGGTAAAAAATTTTGTGAGGGTTTGCACATGATGCGGGTCCAGTAAAGAAATTTTGTGAGGATGGGATTGTGGGGGGTCCAGTAAAGAAATTTTGTGAGGATGTGCATTGTGGGAGGTCCAGTAAAGAAATTTCGTGAGGATGTGCATTGTGGAGGGTCCAGTAAAGAAATTTTAAATAAACTGGTGAAGAGGCAAAATTTCAATATCGAAGCGAAAATTTTTTCAGTCTATGAAGGAAAGTTTGTTTCAGATTCGTTACTTTGAATTTTTTTGGTTTCAGGCTCTCAGGTTATCAAACGCAGCTCGACGAGACTATACAGTTGGCGAAATAGTCAACTTGATGTCAGTGGATGTGCAACGGTTTATGGACATTTTGCCGTATATCAATTTGCTATGGTCGTGTCCTTTTCAGGTAAGTATGGCATTTCCTTAATTTGTTACTATTAGCAAGCGTTTGCCCAAAAATGGTTCGATTTTGAAAATTTTTTGCATATTTGGGCTTCTCTGATATAAATTTGTGTATATTTTATGTTGTGTATTAATTTGTTTTAGTTGTATGCCATTTCAGGTGTAACATATTTGGTATACATGTGCAGATATTTGTCCAAAATTATCCTGATTTTGAAAATTTTTGCATATTTGAACTTTTCTGATAAAATACTGTGCATTTTTTGCCGTATAACACTTTTCGATGGTTGTATCCATTTGACGTATGGCATTTTTTCGTTTATAACATTTAACAAGCGTTTAGCCCAAAAAGTGGTTCGATTTTGAAAATTTTTTGCATATTTGAGTTTCTCTCATGAATTCCCATATATTTTCCACAAAATCTAATTTTTTAAACATCTTTTATTTCGACGTTTGTTTGACCAATACAATTTTTGTAAATTAATAACTTTGGCACGTTTCAGATTGGATTATCGTTATATTTTCTGTGGCAACAGTTGGGACCGTCTGTATTTGGTGGCCTCGCTGTATTATTACTAATGTTACCAGTCAACGGAGGTGTATTTAGTTTGCTTGAAAAGTTTCAGGTAATTTATCGGGCCCGTAGCCAAGGTTGGGCGGTTGGCAGGGGGGTATCCCCCTAAACATATTTTGCCATCCCCCCAGACAACTTTCAAACTTGCTTGAGGCAACAAAGCTATTATTGCTTCTCCTGATAAATTTTGAGCTCTCTCATAGCCAAGTGTTTTGGCTACCGGTCTGTAATTAATAATTAATCATGCAAGAAGCAAACTTAATTACGTCAAGCATAATTTGCAATTGGAACAGCGTCGGTGTAAGCAGGGGCAGGGGCTCCCCCTAATCCTAGGGTGGGGCCCCAAAATCGCGAGCGAGAAGCCAGATTCATTTTAAACCTTAAGCGGTTTTTGTTGCAACCGGTTAGGGTGGAGGCCGTTTAGGGGTGGGGGCGCCCAAATGGGGGGCAGGGGGGTGGCATCTACGGCCCTGGATTGGAATATTAAAGTAGTCAACGTGGTGGCAATACTTGCAATGCTAACTTGTTTGATGGACATCGTTGATATGTTTTATTTCTTATTTGTATAGCGTAATGTGGATCTAAAAGTTTGATTGAACTGTGTCCAAATTATGAATGCTCTGCGTTCTTGCTTTAATTATATCGTACGATAATTAATGCTATTGAGCAAAACTAATAATAAACATCAAATTTTTAATTATACCAGTCAACATCGTTACAAATTTGCTACCCGAAAATATTGGTCGTTAAACTTTTTAAGAATGTGTTCTAATTTGCAAATATATATGTTGTCTCTTGTTTATATATGAAACAATCATTACAACAGTTGGAACGCTGCGTAAAAATACGTATGTGGGGCGGTTACCGATTTGATATTGATAAGTATAACTTAAAACAACAAAACCATACCGTTTAGGGTTGTCATTGGAGAAATAGTCTAAGTTATGGTTTGTCTTCTGGTAGACGGTGTCCCTCGCTCCCTGTATATTAACGAAACGTTTTAGACCAATCAAATGAAGTTAAAAGACGAACGAGTTAAAACACTAACAGAAACGTTGAATTCAATGAAAGTAAGTCAAGAAACCTCAACCTGTGTTTACTAATGGAACATTTTAACCAATCACCGTTGAGCTATTGGTGTTCAACCAATCATACTACGATCGCCTGCCGATTTGGTATATGTGGCTGCTTAGGTTTAGGTTTAGGCTTACCTGCATTGTAAAGATGCACGTCACTCTCAAATTTATGTTTGAGGACTGTTTTAATATTGTTTTGTTAGCAACTGTGGAATAACAATTTTTAAACGAAGTGAAATTGATATTATTATTATTATTTTATTATTATTATTTTTTTTATTATTATTATAATTATTATTAGTAGTAGTACACTGCAAAAATGGTAAGTCAAATTGTCTCTCTCCGAAATAGGCTTTACCTGACATCAAATTTGACTCTGGCGGAATCGAACTTGACTCAGTTTGTATAGTCAGGAAAAGCCTATTTCCGAGACAGTCAATTTGATTCACCAATTTTTACAGTGTATTATTATAATTAGTAGTAGTAGTAGTATTACTGTTTTTATTGTTATTATTATTGCTGTTGTTTCACAAAATCTTGTTTGAAATTCATGTTATGAACAAATTAATTTGAAATACAATTTTTTCATTGCTTTTCCGTCATTTATTAATCAAAATTCCCAGTAGGATTTCCAAAAATGACTCTTCTAGTTCAATTTGTATTTCAGGTGCTCAAATTGTACGCGTGGGAACTTTCGTTTGAACGTATAATATCGAAAATTCGTAGCAAAGAAATTAAATGCATTCAAAAAGTTCAATATCTCGACGCGATGTTTCAATTTTTGTGGACGTTTTCACCGTTTTTGGTAAGAACCCGATTCGAAATCCGACGATCAACTTTGCTAGATTGTATGTAAGCATGTGAGACATGCTTGTCCTAGTGCATATGCAATAAATGCAATGAACATTGTGTTGTATGCTTGCTGGCAGCATACGGTCGACACATATAGTCGACGATAAATGCAGTTGGAGAGACGTGCTGTGTGACGAAGTGTAGAGTATTCACTTACGAATCCGTAGGATGAGAGTTCAATTCCCACTGTGGAGGCACGCTTTTCGAGCTGCTTAGTAAAAAGGTCTGAAGTCCCAGGTCCAACGTAGCCTGACATTGTAGACAATGGCTGGATTTCTGAAATTTTACTTAAGTATTTGCTTAATACTTAAGAAATTTACACTTAAGTCGGTGGCTTAAGTAAATACTTAAGTTTTTGTGCAAAAACAAATAAACGCCAAATGTGAGTCTAAGTTGTTTGCCACTTTTAAGGACGGTGATAAGGATGGTGGCGATAATGGACGCCCTCCCTGAACAGTAATTTTTTCAACCACAAGTCTAAAATTTTCAACATTCGCCCCTTTTCATACAAAAAATATCTAAAAACACTACCCGTTTCGTACGTAGAGCAAGCGGCATTTTTAGTGTTGAGGGCAGAACTAAATACCTTTCTAGTTGAACATCGCAGTATCAACTTGCATTTCCAGTCCTCAGGAATTTTCCAGTACCAACCCTTGGAATTATCTTGACCCAGCCACGCACCCGGAATTCTTCGGACCCCCCATAGCCAAGTGTATGTTTGCGTCCATTTCGTACACTCGGCGCATAGCCGTCTTTGGTTACTTTCGAAATTTTTTGAAGTTAAACTTGCGGAGATTTTGAAAAAACAGCTTAAAGACTATGCTTTGTCAACATAACGAAAATTATTTTAATTACTGTAGTGACTCGAATAAGAGGGTAAGGGGTAATAAGAGAAGGGGTCCCCATTTTGAGTCCCAATCAATAGGGGTCCGTACCCCTAATAAGAGTCCGTAAGTGGATAGAGTCTCGAATCCCTAATCAGAGTCCATAAATGTCAGTTATCCCTAATTGTAGCGCATAAATGACTCCAGCACCAAATAAAATTGAGTTCGAATGTTTAAGGCGTTGTTAAATTTTGAAAGTACATTCCTAACTATAACCTTGCATTATCGCTCAAGCGTTTGATGCAAGGCGAAAAACGTTTAATTCAACGGATAGTTGCAGTACCGGATATTTTTCAGTAACAAAGGGTGACGGAGCATGGGTTAAAAATAAATAACAATCCATAACCGAATAACAAGGGGGTGTACCCTCTGGAGAGGCCAAATAAATATCAGTCCGCCCCTCTTATTCGGGTCACTACAGTACGAATGTTTCACTGCTGATATCTGGTATTTTTCACCTCCGGTTGCACGCTGCCAGCCAATAAAATGAAACTCTCATTGTGACGTAAATTATAGCTGTCAGTCTTGGCAGGAACCGCGACATCAGACCTTTCTACCAAGCAGCTACAAAAGCGGGCTAGAGCGGAGATCGAACTCTCAGCCTATGGATCCTTAAGCGAGCACTCTACCACTGCGCCACGCAGCCCACCTGTCCAACTGCATTTTTCGTCGACTATATTTGTCGACCGTATGCTGCCAGCAAGCATACATACAGTGCACTGCACTATATTGCATGTGCACATAACGGACAAGCAAGTCTCACATGCTTACAATAGCTAAGCGAATATGTAATATTAATACACCTGAAAAAATGGACAATTTTTTTCGTGTACACAAAAGAAAAAAGGGTGTGTAAAGGTGGGTGAACCGGTGGTAATCCAACCGATTTGCGTGGGTATACGCGTGGGTAAAAAAAAATAAATTTCCGCTGGTAAAGCGGATGCCGGATAAAGAAATTTTTGCACACTGACATCTCCAGCGACGAATCCAGAAATCTTTGACTTTGAGGGTGGGGCGAGCAACAGTTGTTATGAAACGCAATTTATACTGCATTCTATAAATATGTATCAATTTCGTGACAGATAAAAATGGTGACCTAGGGACCTTCCGATTTTGTCACGAAAATTTTCCTGACGGGGGGAGGTAGGCAGAACAACCCCACTGCCTCCTGGTTGCGCTAGTGGTCATCTCTGCTCTAAACTGCTCCAGTGTGCGATTACTAAGTGCTTTATTGATTTGTTCCAGGTTGCTGCAGTATCTTTCATGTCATTTGTATTATCCGATCCAGCCAATCATATTCTTACGTCCAAGATTGCGTTCGTTTCGTTGTCCTTGTTCAATATTCTGGGATTTCCCATGACCATTCTTCCTGCTATGGTTACATTTCTCATTCAGGTATTAAAAAAATACGGCTCATATTCTCAAATGCGTATATACGGTATCACGACAATTCGTTGCTTGACAACTTGTAGCCTGAAATTTCAATGATTCAACAATTTGTAATCTGAAATTTCAATGACTCGACCATTTGTAATCTGAAATTTCAATGACTCGACAATTTGTAATCTGAAATTTCAATGACTCGACAATTTGTAATCTGAAATTTCAATGACTCGACAATTTGTAATCTAAAATTTCAATGACTCGACAATTTGTAATCTGAAATTTCAACGACTCGACAATTTGTAATCTGAAATTTCAATGACTCGACAATTTGTAATCTGAAATTTCAACGACTCGACAATTTGTAATCTAAAATTTCAATGACTCGACAATTTGTAATCTAAAATTTCAATGACTCGACAATTTGTAATCTGAAATTTCAACGACTCGACAATTTGTAATCTGAAATTTCAATGACACGACAATTTGTAATCTTAAATTTCATTGACTCGACAATTTGTGATCTGAAATTTCAACGACTCGACAATTTGTAATCTGAAATTTCAATGACTCGACCATTTGTAATCTGAAATTTCAATGACTCGACAATTTGTAATCTGAAATTTCAATGACTCGACAATTTGTAATCTGAAATTTCAATGACTCGACAATTTGTAATCTAAAATTTCAATGACTCGACAATTTGCAATCTGAAATTTCAACGACTCGACAATTTGTAATCTGAAATTTCAATGACACGACAATTTGTAATCTGAAATTTCAATGACTCGACAATTTGTAATCTTAAATTTCATTGACTCGACAATTTGTAATCTGAAATTTCAATGACTCGCAATTTGTGATCTGAAATTTCAATGACTCGACAATTTGTAATCTGAAATTTCATTGACTCGACAATTTGTGATCTGAACTTTCAATGACTCGACAATTTGTAATCTGAAATTTCAATGACTCGACAATTTGTCGCCCATCATTATGCTTAAACTTAAAATTAAGATTACGCTAAGGATTGAATTTAGATTTATTCATAGGCTTTAGGACACTGGTGACGAGATTATTTATAAGTATGCGTAATATGGCATACGGCTTAGCTGACCTTATGTGCACTCACGTTTTGTTAGTGAACCCCCCGACCCATGCCACGTTTTTGATAATTAAAAGTCAAAACAAATGGAATTGGATATAATTTTGCGAACGAAGCGAGCAAAAAGGCAGCCTCCACTAAATTCGTCCTTGGAGAAATTACCATTATTAAATCCATCTAACCAAGAGTGGATGATCACTCTTTATAACAATAGTGTGCAACTGGGTACATTCTGTGTATTAAACAATGTAACCGGCACGCATTGCATTTTCGGCCTACCCCCCTTGTTTAGGGGGTCTTTATGCAGTTTTATATCGCTGTAAAGGAGGAAATTGTAACCCCCTTCTTGTTTAGGGGGTAGGTGTACTGAAGCATACTGTTAATCTCTTGTTTAAACCCCCTCCCCTGATTGAGGGGGATCCAACAAAAATGCAACGCGTGCTGGTACATTCTTTAATACACAGAATGTATCCAGTTGCACACTCTTGTTATAAAGAGTGATCATCCACTCTTGATCTAACGAAGTGAAACTGGAACGCACCACATACGTATTTTAGCCACTATCCCGACTGATTTTATTTACATGTGCAGATTAATGTAATGCTAAAGTTTTGCTGATATGTGGCCTTCTTTCTAAGTGAAGCTTCGCTAAATACAGTTCATAAGATTTGCAGTTGCGTTCGCGGCATTTTTTTGCAATAAATACATTGACGTCGGGCTGAAATTAATATTGCAACCACGTTGACTAAACTGGTGTCAGACATTGCAGGCAATCGTATCAAATCGAAGAATTAAAAAATTTCTCGCCGCCGAAGAAATACATCGCAGTGTTATTGAAACATTTGATGATCGAAGTAAGCATTTTCTGCAAATTTTGAGTTTTTGGAAGCAAAAATAAAATAGTTTGGTGTTTCCCGAGGGTGGGAAGGAACAAGGGTGGGAAACAACAAGGGTGGGAAGGATCGATGGTGGGAAGAAACAAGGGTGGGAAGGAACAAGGGTGGGAAGGAACAAGGGTGGGAAGAAACAAGGGTGGGAAGAAACAAGGGTGGGAAGAAACAAGGGTAGGAAGGATCGAGGGTGGGAAGAAACAAGAGGAAGCCCGAGGGTGGGAAGGAACAAGGGTGGGGCGCCCCGATGGCGGCAAGTCCCGAGGGTGGGGGGAGTAGAAGGACCGAGGTCGCTTATACTATTTGTCAGATATTGCGTTATAAAATCATAGCGGTTTGAGAATATTTAATTAAAAAGTTGACGATTTTCAGAAATATTACAAAAAATTGCAATTGCAAAACTGAAAAAATTGCAATTGCAAAACTGAAAAAATTGCAATTTTAAAACTGAAAAAATTGCAATTGCAAAACTGAAAAAATTGCAATTGCAAAACTGAAAAAGTACAAAAATGAGAAACTTATCGTAACCTGGATTCGACGAAACAGTTTGCGAATATTCACAATTTTGAAATTGTTTTAAATCGAACTTTCAAACTGTATCGTCGTTGAATCCAGCATTGCGATAAAGTTTATGATTTTTGCACCGTTTTGCAATTGCAATTATTTGCTTAATTTTTTTTTTAAAAAACCGTACGTTTATTCTTACCAATTTCTGGCATTAAAGCACTGTAAACGACACTCAAAGCCAGTGCCGTGATTTACACCCCTGAGACTTACCCCTAGGAGGACGCGCACCACCCCCCTCGGCGAAACTAATCCGACATGCCAGTTTGAAAACAAAAGCTTGCGCCGTTAGCGCAATTTACGTTAACATCGCGTTAATAATCATTATTTGGCTTCTCGTTCGCTTCGATCGCGAGTTTTTCTATGCCATTGACTATTGCGCACGTGTGACCTCGAACTGCGCAACTGGGAAAAAACAACTCCAATCTCACAAGTTCCAGCTGCCTGCTGAGATACCCTCGCCGTTGAAAACGTGAACTGGAATGGAAAAAGTTTTTGGTACAATTTCATATTTAAACTTCTAGGGTTGCGTTATACTTTTGTTGACGTGGGGCGCCGTCCGGCGCCACTCGCCTGTACCGTTCGGTGTCATCCGTCTCCGTGACGGCGCCCTACGGGTGACGGAAGGTGGCGGGCAACGTCGTACGGGTGACGCACGGTAACGGACGGTGCCGGACGCCAAGTATAGCGCAACCCTTACAGGACCTCTGTACATTTGTCAAGATTTAACAAAAACACACATTGCGCTGAGTTGCTCATAGTCAACTTTATGTGAATAGACGCTCATACAACGCCACTGAAAATGACAATGGTATATTTTCATTTTAGCCCCCCCAACAGTTTCTCTGGTAACGTTCCAATTAAAATTCGACCGTATTTAGTTTACATTTTTTTCCGTACAGGCGACGCCATTGAAATTGATAACGGCACGTTCAGTTGGGATTC
Organism: Enoplolaimus lenunculus; assembly: GCA_030248215.1. Taxonomy (NCBI): domain Eukaryota; kingdom Metazoa; phylum Nematoda; class Enoplea; order Enoplida; family Thoracostomopsidae; genus Enoplolaimus; species Enoplolaimus lenunculus. The sequence goes on from JASANG010001248.1 coordinate 24,755, forward strand.
AACCAATGGCGAGTCGAACTTGAAAAATATTAACCTACGCGTTGCTCAACGCTCATTGGTTGCTATTGTTGGTCAAGTTGGTTCTGGCAAATCAAGTTTAATTAGCGCAATTTTAGGCGAAATTGACAAAGACAGCGGACGAGTTGTACTCAACGTAAGTTTAAACTGAACGCAAAATATGTCTGAAACGGGTACTTGCTCACTTCCCCCCACACTAATGTTAATTTAATAGAAGGCGAAAAGTTCCACTCACAGGGTGTACATTATTACATTGGTTGGTTTTCTGAAATCTTACTTAAATATTTACGTAAATTGCACTTAAGTAATTACTTAAGTCGCCGACTTTATACTTAAATTTTCGAGTACAACCAAAGAAGCGTCAAATAAACCGCGATTGTTATGACAAGAAACTAATAGTTTCGCTATATATTAAAAACGCATCATGAGTCCGCAAATTCAATTAGACCAAGGTTAGTATGCCTGTAGCGGTCAATTTGTAGTATATCAAATTTAGTCAGCGACTTAAGTATTTACTTAAGTACGTTTTTAAAAACGGCAAAATAGTTGAGCAATTACTTAGCCCGTACTTAAGTACAAAGTCGTACTTAAATAGGGTTTCGGACACCCTGCCATTATCACAACGCTTAGTTATAGACTGCACTTTGCACACGGGCACAGCTCAAAAGTTTATGCTATTAATGACACCTTTGAGCACAATTTTCACCTCGCATTAATTGGCTTAAAGTTTCATGACACAAAGCCTGTGCTACAACTATTACTTTTAGGCTTAGGCTTAGGCTTGGCACCAAATTGTTTAATTTCAGGGTACAACCGCGTACGTCCCACAGCAAGCATGGATTCAGAATTTGACCCTACGAGAAAATATAACATTTTTGGCGCCATTCGACCCTAAACGATACCATAAAGTGGTTGACGCTTGCGCGTTGCGGCCTGATTTTCAATTACTTCCTGGTTCAGATTCGACTGAAATTGGCGAAAAAGTACGCGTTTCAAATTCACATTTGGAATAAAAAATTTTTTAATTTGAATTTGACTGGATTGAGCAAACATGAGCTATAAGTTTTGAACCTGAGCTGTAATATATTCGTTGGCATGACTAATGTAGGTCGTTAACAGTAGTACAAGCATATTTCTAAACCTTTTTAGGGCATTAATCTAAGCGGTGGCCAAAAGCAACGCGTAAGCCTGGCCCGCGCTGTATACCAGCAATCTGACGTATATCTATTGGATGATCCTTTGAGCGCAGTGGACTCGCATGTTGGGAGGCACATTTTTGATAATGTCATCGGGAAAAATGGATTGCTTAAAGATAAGGTGGGTTCAATTTGAGCAAGTTGGACAGTTGGACAGTGTGACGATAATGTTGTGTTCACTTCAATCTTTTAGGGGCCTAGAATCACTAGAAGTGAAAATTTCTTGCATTTGGTTGAACTTTTAGTCTGAAGAGTAACAGCGGTGTGTAACACATGTCACTAGTTCGCAATTGCAAGAGTGGATCATAACAAGAGTGTGCAACTCTTGGGTTCTCGCATGGTACAAAATTTACCACCGGGCGTTGCATATTTGGCCGACCCTCCTTGTTTAGAGGGTGGCCGCTATCACATGAATACACCTAAATTAAACTATAAGAGGAGCATGTTTGACGTCTCATACATAAAGTGACATGGTTCGCACCGGTTGTACTCCCACTCTAAATAAAGGGGGCGTACGGCAAAAACGCAACGCGTGCCGGGTACATTGTTTTCTACAAAGAACGTATCCAGTTGAATACTCTTGTAAAAAGAGTCATTATCGACTCTTGGTAATAGCAAAAGTGGATGCCAGTGATTGCGACACTTCGTATATTTATGTGTAAATGTTTGGTAACATGCGGTCCCAGTAAAATGCAATAGCCCCTCCCTGATCAGAGAAAGGGTATTATTTTGCTATTAATTTTACCAAGAGTGGATGATCACTCTTTATAACAAGAGTGTGCAACTGGGTACATTCTGTGTATTAAAGAATGTACCCGGCACGCGTTGCGTTTTTGGCCTTCCTCCCCCCTTCATTTGGGGGGGTGTTGAAACTTTGAACGCAGGCAAATACTGTTGCGATACGCAGTGCAAACCTTGTCCGGTTATATTCTTGAACTAAGTTTAGCTGAGTTCTGTGTGCAGTTGACTCCCCTAAATAAGGGTGGGGTATGGGGAAATCGTAACGCGCGGTGGTACTTTTTATGCCACGCGTATTTTTGGAAGTTGCACACTCTTATTATCGACTCTTGATTTTACTGAGTACCTTTGTCCACTAACTAATTATGATGTCCATCATACATTCCTGGTATAATGCGCGTTTCACAATGTAAATTTAAGTCCCACAAAGTATCCTTAAGGTAGGGTGAACCCGTCACAACTGTGCAATGAATGTACTTAATTTCATATCTGATCATTGCCTGCGTTTTTCGATTACAACGACAAAACCTATTGCTAACTGGTGATAGATGCTATATTGTCTTGTGACAATACGAGAAATAAAAACAAGTTTTTAAAGTGAAATATTTTTTTAATTTCAGACGCGTGTACTGGTAACGCATAGTGTAAGCTATTTGCGGGAAGTTGATCAAATTGTGGTTATGAAAAATGGACGGATTAGCGAGATTGGATCGTACGATGAATTACTGGCAGCGGATGGGGCGTTTGCGGACTTTTTGAAACAGTATGCGAACGAAAGCAGTAGCGATGAAGAGAATGATGCCGATGTTACAGGTAAGCAATTATACTTTAATGTTGTTCCAGCTTTTGGCTCATGTAAAGATCAGGGTCGGAACAGGTTTCTGTGGGACTGCAAGAGAGTAAGCTTAAGCTTTTGACTAATTTTTTGCTTAAAAGTTCATTTCTAAGTTATTGGGCTTAGATATAAGCTCATTCTTACGTTTAGGCTAAGGCTTCGGTTTAGGCTTACCAATATGCTTATACTACAGCTACGGCCCTGTTCTCTACATTGGCTGAAATTTCAAACTTTTAAGCATGATTAGGTTTACAGTAGTTTTAAAATATCAGCATATATCAGTAAACTAGACATCCTACAACGTGGGCCACCTAGCTAAGAGGGGAGCAGGGGGGACTGAGCTCCCCTGGAAAAATTCTGGAAAAATTTTGCCCCCCACCTGTAAAATCTTCTACTTTGCTTGCAAGTTATTAAAAACCCATCAATGCCCCTCCTGAATAATTTTTACCCCCACCTAGCAAGGTGAGCTGGCAACGGGCCGGCTACTACAACGGCGCAACAAAAACAACTCGGCGAAAGCTATTAATTTCAACTTTGACACCAATTTTACCAAAAGGGAAATTAACTCATTTCTGCTCGATTGCACAATTTCCACAAACCTCTCATGGAACGTAATTTGTTCATTAGAATTCTCCCAGCGATCGATTTTCAACCAATCAGAATTGTGTTTCGTTCATTAGAATTCTCCCAGCGATCGATTTTCAACCAATCAGAATTGTGTTTCGTTCATTAGAATTCTCCCAGCGATCGATTTTCAACCAATCAGAATTGTGTTTCGTTCATTAGAATTCTCCCAGCGATCGATTTTCAACCAATCAGAATTGTGTTTCGTTCATTAGAATTCTCCCAGCGATCGATTTTCAACCAATCAGAATTGTGTTTCGTTCATTAGAATTCTCCCAGCGATCAATTTTGAACCAATCAGATTTAACTTTAACATTCAATCTTTCTGTAATTTTAGACGTTGATGATATTGAAAAGAAAGCCAGGTACGCCGTTGTTATTACCAGCATTTGCGCCGACAAGCCCAGCCTCGATTGGCCTCAATTTCGCAGTGAACTCGCAGCCAAAGAGCTGTTAGCGGGAGCTCAGGCCATTCTCGAAAATTTTTGGCTTAACTAGAACATTTTCAACCTTGCTTGTAAGTCATCAAAAACCTTTGTATGCCCTTCCTGGAAAATTGTTTTGCCACTCCTAGCTAGGTGAGTTGGCGACAAATTAGCCGAGGTTGGTTACAGAGGTGTATTTAACAAGGGTATACAGGAGATTAAACGTTTCGAATCAAAGTTTTACCAAGTAATATTCAAAGTAGGTGCTTTTGGTAGTTTGGAATTAACCTGCAACAGCCAGGATGTCGAACATTGTTGCTCGATCAGTGGCAACAGAATTTGGTCCATGTAAAGATCATGGGCGGAACGGTTCTGTGTGGGCATAGAATAGATTAAGCTTAAGCTTTAGACTAATTTTTTTACTTGGCTTATTGTTAGGCTTAGGAATATGCTTATAATACTGTTCCGCCCCTGTTCTTTACATTGCCCTAGAATTCTAACATTATACCATCTCAAAATGAAATCGTAGCCAACGCGAGTATCTCATGGTTCTTGTTTTGATCAATGATTGATTCTGGTGTAAAATCTAAAGTTAGGGCCGCGGTATACTTTTCATGACCTCCGGCGCCGTTCGTCACTCGTACGCTGCCGTCCGTCATCCGTTCGACTCCGTCCGTCACCGTGCGGTATCGTACACAAATTATTCACGTACGATATCGTATGATGACGGACCGGTCACTCACAGCGCCGGACGGTACCGGACGGCGACGGACGGCACCGCACGACAAGTATAGCGCAACCGTAAATGTGAAAATTGCAATCGTTTCAGTGTTCTACTTCGAGCGATGTCTGTCGACCCTCCAGCCACTCGCCATTCAGCTGGACAATATTCGCCAATGTCGCTAAAACATCAAACAAGCAGTCCAGCGCAACAGATGTATGTTCCGGTCAACTATATTGCTGGGATTCCAGGACAACAGACTATCCATACCGGTGTCACGGGGTAATTTGTCGCCCCGGAACATACTTATCCGCCGGGCACGTTTTCCTGAAGTTCAACCAGGGAAACCTGTCCCCCATGGGTAAATTGTGTCCTGTTTACAGGGGGTAACCTATTTTCCGAAGGACCATGAAAAAATTACAGCTATAACATAATGTTTACAGCCTGGACACATGGTCTCAAATGTATATAGAAACTATTATCAGTTAGTAATAGGTTTTCAAATTCACTAATATTGCAGTTGTTGAACTCAGAATTGGTACACGAGTAAAGCAAATGTGATAGGTGCTACACACATTTGAGAATACGGGTCATGGATTAAGTAATGTGTATAGTATCGGTCATATTAACAGTGAATTATCACTCTTGTAGATAACAGTGTGTACTGGGCACATTCTAAGAGGAAAGAATATATCCAGCGCGTGTTGCCTTTTTGTCCAACTCTCCGATTTTAGGGGCGGGGGTTTACTTTTTAGAAGCGATGACCTCTGCACATACAACGGCCCTGTAACTTTAACCGAATAGTTTATTTGTAATAATTCGGACTTCGACTCCCAATATATTGGTCGAACAAAAACGCAACGCGTGCTGGTTCATTTTTTACCGTGAAAAACTAGCCGAATGCTACTCTGAGGGGTGTAACATTACTACAAATAGGATTTAAGCTAAACCAAGCCGAAGTTTCATCGTAGCGATAAACCCTACCACTAAACGTAGACCTAAGCCTAAGTTTAAAATATAATTGAAAGCTTAAGCTTACTCTAGCGCTCCCTCAGCAGGAATCAAAATTAAATATTAAAGCCCTATTCACACATGCTAGTTTTTGCTGCGAGAACTTGCAGCTGCAAGTCGCACTTGCAAGTTTTGTCTACAAATTCCGATCGAAAAACTTGCAGCTGCAAATATTTCATGAAAAATCAAAGCTAGGAATTTAGTTTACATGTGTGAATAACCACGCAAGTTCATTGAATTTATTGCATCCGTTTTTTCATTGGCTGATGAAAAAATACAAGTTCTGCGCGCGATTTGCAGCTGTAAGTTCTCGCAGCAAAAACTTGCGCGTGTGATTAGGGTTTTAATGCCATAATTGCGTTTGAATTCTCGCTCGCGCGTGTTTTTGTGTCATTATCGCGCGGGCGCTCGCATTGAAAATTTTTCGATCCGCGTCTGACTGCTCGCTTATAATTGCAGTCGCCACCGCATACAAAGTCAACGCTCGACATACTTATCGACATCGTCGACTGCACGCAGTTGCGATTACGAAACTGCAATTTCACCAGCGAGCAGTGATTCGCATTTAAGCAGTGCAACTGCTCGAAGGATGAGCAAACAAAAGAGTCAGTTGAGTAACGTAGTGTCGGAAGACATCAAAGACGTCGACAACACCGTTGCTGGAGTACGACTGATTGATGAAGAAATGGCTCAAGTTGGACGGGTAAGAGAAATATGAAAGACGACGGGGGGGTAGACGTAGCAATTGATTTACACAGGTTCTCATGGAAAATCTTCACCCCCACGTTGAGTTCCTGTGCAACCTCAATCCCAAGGCAGATCAAAATTTTGCTACATTTCGAATTAATTAGGATTGCACTATACCCGCCGCACGCCACCGGACGCCGGCACGCGGCACAACACGCAGCGGCATTCGGCTCGGTAAAGTGTAGCGCAACCTTTAGAATTGCGCTATACTTTACTGTGCCAGACGCTGTGGTGTGGTGCGCTTCTGCACGAGGCACGCTCCCGGACACCCCAGCGCACCGATGCACGCCACTCTGCGTTGTTACCAAAGTGCCACGAGCCAGCAAGCGGTGGCATGCGACTAGGATCGCGCAACCCTAAAAGTTGTCATCCATCAACCATCAATGAAACTTCTCCGATTAAATGTAGGAGGCATTTGAATTGATTAGAAACCTTTGTTGATGCAAGCTTAAGGCTTGGCTTAGGCTTAGGTTTAGGCTTAGGGTTAGGCTTAGGCTTAGGCTCGCGGCGCTTGCAGGTAGATTGAAGAATGGCCAGGACACTCAGCGCAAACAATTCCCCAATAGAAAATTTTCAACCTTGCTTGTAAATCATCGAAAACCCTTTGTACGCCTCTCCTGAAAATTTGTACTGATTCCTAGCTCGACTAGCTGGCTGAGTGCCAGCGTCGGCGAAGCTTATGCTATGAACTGTGGATTGTTTGGTGAATATGGCATGAATTCTATTGTTTTAGGTCAAATGGACCGTATATTTGATTTATTTGAGAGCCGTTGGGTACATCGCTTCCTTGCTTGTGTTGCTTGGATACTTAATCGCAAACGGATTTCAAGCTGCAACTAAGTAACAAAACCCTCCCATGTGAACGAATCTTGTGCAAAGTTATTGCTCTGGAGCCTTTAGTGGATCAGGCCCATGTATAAATGAAGGCCGTAATCTAAGCCTAAGCCTAAACCTCAGCGTAAGCGATAAAGTTATAACTAAGTCTAAGCCTAAAACTAAGCTTGAACAAAAATTAGTCTAATTAAGCTTACGCTATTGCAGTACAGCGATAAACCGTAGTAACATGTTGTGTATATTAGTGTAACCAGAATTTTTGAACGGAGTAAACATGTAAAGATCAGCGGCGGAACGTTTTTCTGCGGGATTGTAATAGAGTAAGCTTAAAGCTTTAGTCTATTTTTTGCTCTGCCTTAGGCTAAGGCTTAGGCTTAGGATAAGCTGATTATTACGCTACGGTTTAGGCTTTGACTTAGGCTTAGATATATAAGTATGCTGGATAAAAATTTCTAAACAAAAAATTGGCCCTTAACCTTATCGTTATGGGTATATACGTCCTGAACTGTAAAAAATGGGGAGTCAAATTGTCTCTCTCGGCAATAGGCTTTTCCTGACTACACAAACTGAGTCAAAATTCGACTCCACCAGAGTCAAATTGGACTCACTGAGCGATTCAGTGAATCGAAATTGATTCTGGCGGAGCCGAATTTGACTCAGTTTGTGCAGTCAGAAAAAACCTATTTCCGAGAGTCAATTTGACTCCCCATTTTTTACAGTGTAGTGCACACCATTGATTTACCGAATCAGATTTTTAAACACGACAATTTTAGGAAATTTTTGCTCATAATTTTCAACTCATTTTAAATATAGAATTCTTTTTGATTGGCTAATTAATTTACACCTTTATTTGACTGGCTCACTAATTTACACTTTTATTTGATTGGCTGATTAGTTTAAACCTTTATTTGATTGGATGATTAATTTACATCTTTATTTGATTGGCTGATTGATTTTTTCAAATCGATTTCTATATTTCAGCATTTGGTTATCCGCATGGAGTAATGACATGTCAAGGATTGCAGCTGCCAGAGCAACTAAGCTTCAAATTAATAGTAACCCATCAGCTAACCGGACGTTTAATAATACTACTTTACCGGAATACGCCTTTGAAGATGGGATTTCACTTCCGGATCCGGCTATGAGTGTTTCTGAACGACTTGGAGTTTATATAACACTCGGAGCGTTTGAAGGTAATGATTTCAGATGGTTGATAATTAATATTTGTCAGCTTTCAAAGCTCAAACTCAAGCTTAGATTCAAACTTAAGTTTAGGTTATGGATTACACTTTTAGACTTAGGTTGAGGATTAGGTTTGACTATAAATATTAAAGATATGGTTTAAGTGGCCCATGTATAGAACAGATCCGGATCGTTTTCCGGCTGGGCTGTAATACAGTAGGCTTAGGCTTAAGCTTAGGCTTAGGCTTAGGCTTAGGCTTTGTCTTAGGCTTAGGCTTAAGCTTGACAATAGACGCATCCTTACACTTAGGTTTAGGCTTAGGCTTAGGTTTAGGCTTAGGCTTAGGCTTAGGCTTAGGCTTAAGCTTGACAATAGACGCATCCTTACACTTAGGCTTAGGCTTAGGCTTAGGAATATGGTTATACTACTGTTCCGGCCCTGTTCTATACATGAGCCGTATGGGTGATACTTTTTACAATTCGACAAAAAAAGCTTATCAACTCTTTTAGTAGTCGTTTTAGTTTGTCGTTTGTTAACATTTAAAGGTTAAATTGATTAAGTTTTCGCTGTCACGAGTTAATTTATTGTCTTTTGATATATGACAGGAAATACTTAAACCGCTTCTATATATTTATATATAAACCCTCTTCTGCTGAAAATGATCCAAATTTCACACCTCCATTATCTGTATATACTTGCTGAACTACAACCATTCGTCGCCCGACAACTTGTCGCCCACCAGTGTCCTGAAGCCTTTTATCGGCCCATGTAAAGATCAGGGACGGAACGTTTTTGCTGTGGGACTGCAATAGAGTAAGATTAAGCTTTAAACTATGTTTTCGCTAGGCTTAGGCTTTAGGCTAGGTTTAGGAATAAACTCATTCTTACGATTAGGCTTAGGCTTAGGCTTACGAATATGCTTATAATACTGTTCCGCCCATGTTCTTTACATTGGCCGATAAATCTAAGCATAATCCTAAGCGTACTCCTTAGTTGAATCGTACGCATAACGATGGGTGACAGAATTGTCGAGTCGATGAAATTTCGGATTACAAGTTGTCGGGCGACGAAATGGTCGTCATACCGTACTTGTTCCAGACCTCAATCTGGTTGGCGCATACGGTATATTTGACCTGTTATTAATTAATTTTAGGCATTTTTGTCATGATCGCGTCGTTACTGCTTGCCTATTTTACCGTTCGTGCGTCGATGCGGTTACATCGCGGGATGTTGCACAACATCCTGCGATCTCCGATGTCATTTTTTGACACAACTCCCATTGGTCGCATTTTAAATCGATTTGGCAAGGTAACAACTCAAAACTGGTTATTTGTACGCAATAAATCTGAATAGAAGTTTTATCTGGCGTACACAAATTATTATGGAATATGCATTTAAGTATAACTGTAAAATATTAGACGTTAGGCTAAACCTAAACCTAAACCAAAGCTTAGACTGAATAAAAAGCCTAATTGTAAACCTAACCCTAGATCTAGAAGACTAAACCAAACGATAACGCTATACTTTTGATGACGTCCGGCACCGTCCGTATCGCTCGGTTAATTTTTTCACCTAAACCTAAACCTAGACTGAAGAAAAAGCCTAAGCGTAAACCTAATCCTAAAGACTAAACCAAACGATAACGCTATACTTTTGATCACGTCCGGCACCGTCCGTATCGCTCGGTTAATTTTTTCGCCTCAACTTAAACCTAGACTGAAGAAAAAGCCTAAGCGTAAACCTAATCCTAAACACTAAACCTAACGATAACGCTATACATTTGATGACGTCCGGCACCGTCCGTATCGCTCGGTTAATTTTTTCACCTAAACCTAAACCTAGACTGAAGAAAAAGCCTAAGCGTAAACCTAATCCTAAACACTAAACCTAACGATAACGCTATACTTTTGATGACGTCCGGCACCGTCCGTATCGCTCGGTTAATTTTTTCACCTAAACCTAAACCTAGACTGAAGAAAAAGCCTAAGCGTAAACCTAATCCTAAACACTAAACCCTAACGATAACGCTATACTTTTGATGACGTCCGGCACCGTCCGTATCGCTCGGTCCATTTTTTCGCCTAAACTTAAACCTAGACTGAAGAAAAAGCCTAAGCGTAAACCTAATCCTAAACACTAAACCCTAACGATAACGCTATACTTTTGATGACGTCCGGCACCGTCCGTATCGCTCGGTCCATTTTTTCGCCTAAACTTAAACCTAGACTGAAGAAAAAGCCTAAGCGTAAACCTAATCCTAAACACTAAACCCTAACGATAACGCTATACTTTTGATGACGTCCGGCACCGTCCGTATCGCTCGGTCCATTTTTTCGCCTAAACTTAAACCTAGACTGAAGAAAAAGCCTAAAGCATAAACCTAATCCTAAACACTAAACCTAACGATAACGCTATACTTTTGATGACGTCCGGCGCCGGTCCGTCTCGGTTGGGTAATTTTTGCAAAAGTTATCCGCTTCCGAAATGAAATCCTCAGTTTGTTGTTGTTTTTTTTGTTTCAGGACGTTGACACAGTGGACAACAATCTTCCAACAACAATGCCTGAATTCGTCAATATGGTCGTTGAAGCGATCGTTAACATTGCAGTGATAATATTTATTACGCCGATTTTCACTGCTGCTATAGTACCGATTATGATTATTTATTTTATTATTCAAGTTAGTTTCTCAATCCAACCCCCCCCCCCCCCGGAAAAAATAGTTTTGGCTCTCCCTAGAAAAGTTGTATCCCCGCTTGTAAGCTTGCTATTTCAACCGAATGTACGTTGTAAAATTGCTTTGGCACATTCGTAGCACGTTGAGCTGGCTAGTAGCCAGAAGGAGCCAGAGGGGACTCAGTCCCCCCTCCTGAACGATTTTATCCCCTAATAGAAATTTTTCAACCTTGCTTGTAAGTCATCGAAAACCCTTGTATGTCTCTCATGAAAAATGTTTCGCCTGTCAAGCAAGGTGAGCTGGCTACGGGCCTGGCTTGATGGTGGGAATGGAATGTTTTCGATTGGGTTATGCTTAAGCTAATAATTAGATTACTGGGCAGTTATGAACATACCTCACAGTGATGCTAAGGGGCATACCTAAAACTTAGAATATTTTAAAAATATGAATTTGGTTTTCTTGCATTATCAGCCGAAAAAGTTGGTCAAATCTATATACAAAAATCACAGGGGGGTTTGATCTCTAACCCCCCCCATGCCGGTTACACATTTGCGGTGTAGCCACACTGTCCACCATACAAGCGATGCTTCTCAATAATAAATTTGTGTTGCTAAAATGAAAAACAATCTATATTATTAAAGCTGGAACGTCCATCATAGTATTTCACGCAATGATCCAGCGTAAACACATACAATAGCCAGTGGCTTACGATTTCTGTTCGGCAGCGTATAACCGTATCTGAAACAAAATTAATGACTTCCCTACGAACTTTAAAGTTATTGTAAATTATCTTAATGTATTATTTTTGTCTCTAAAAATTTAAGGAGGGCATATCTCCCTAAATTCCTTCCCTTATATACGCAGGCCCGTAGCCAGCTAACCTTGCTAGAGGGTGATAAAAATTATTCAGGAGGGGCATTCAAGGGTTTTCATTGACTTACAAGCAAGGTTGAAAATTCTCTAAGGGGGGGGGGGCAAAATTTTCCAGGGGGGCTTAACCCCCCCGGCTCTCCTGTGGCTACGGACCCGTATCTACGTGCTAGATAATGGCGTTGTAAAAATTTTGCAACCACGTTGACTAGTTTATTGTTTATGCTTCAGCGAATGTACGTCGCAACAGCCCGTCAACTTAAACGGTTGGAATCGCTGACTCGGTCTCCAATTTACAGCCATTTCCAGGAAACTATTCAAGGAGCAGCGACAGTTCGATCGTACAAAGCTGTGAAACATTTCATTGAAAAATCAGGCGATATTGTTGACTTTAATAATCAAGCTTACTATATGACCGTTGTTGCGAGCAGGTATATTTGTGGTAGCCCAAGTCGTAATTTAGCCCAATTCTGATTGCGGCTAGTTTAAAGCGGAATCGCGACTTGGACTAGCCAAAGCGGAGTCATGACAGGTGGACCTGTGCGTTTTCTGTTTGGTTACTTGATAGCGGCAAATTTGCGTAGTAAAACAAACTGCTTGGTAGCGAACAGGTACTTAACGATTACTTAGCCAATCACAAAAGAGTATTCGCATCAGATAATCGTATTGGAGTATAACATTAAAGTAGCAACCAATCACAGGGCTTGCACTTGTAGCAGGGAAAGAATTACACCCGTGCGCTAGCCCAAGTCGTAATTCTGCACTGGACTGGCCCAATTCGGAATTAGGCTGAATTACGGCTTAAGCTACGGCATATTTAACACTGTCCGAAGGGTAGCCAGTGTTTCATTTCTGTAGAATATCGTTTTAATTTCTTCAAACATAGAGTATACTATGAGCAACTAATTGCAAAGTGTGTACACGAAATAATATAAAGTGCAATGTGCAATTATGACTCGTATCACAGTATCTTATAGTAAAATCGTTCCAATATCGATACTGTAGTACGTATCTTGGATTAAAACTATATAACAGATAAAAAGATGAAATAGAAAATATTCATGTGAGAAAGGGTTAATAAAAGACTGCCTTTCTAAAGGAGTGTAGCGAATATTGGTTTGTCTGTATAAGCACAGGAACATTGGGGTCGGCTATGTAACCTTTATACTAACGGATTAAGTATTTCCTACTGTGTATTTTAAATAGTTTTTAGTTACCACCCCTAAAACTTTTTAAAAGAATATAAAGAACTGCGACATAAATGCATATTCCACAATATCTTGCGTACGCCAGTAGTTTTCTATGAGAAACATTTACAAAGTGTTTTTGTTACGAAATGGCTATATTAGAGCCCGTTATTCTCAAATGTGTGTAGTACCTATCACACGTTAGCAATAAGTTTTGAAACAAGCAAACTATGGCAATTACAGGCTGGCTCGAAATGTTCAAGACCTATCGCAAACTGAAAATAATATGTGTTTTAGGAATTTGTTAAAATAGTCATACAACTAAATTATGATTTGCAATAATGTTTCAGATTTATTGCAGTTTGCATGCAACTGATTGGAAATGCAATTACATTTTTCACTGCACTATTCGCAGTTCTCTCACTCTCGACAGTCTCTGCTGGGCTGTCTGGTCTTGCAGTGACCAATGCGATGAATGTAAGTTTTGATGGATTATATTGCAGGCGGTAATGTGAACGGATAACTGGTATATAAAGCAAAATCTTGCCATATATGTATATATAAATACACGTATAAGAAGTTGTTGCAAAGACCAGTTGTGAAATGGTAACATGCTTAACTCGACTGCAAGAACACTCAGAGGTTCAATTCCCGGCATGGTTCTTAACTTTGGGCAAAATTTCTAAAAGGGGTTATGCAGACCGTATACTTTCAAACAATTGCGACAGTTGCCCAAACGTCAATTCTTGCTCAAATGTAATTAATAGCCTCGAATCCTTCAGTTTAAAACTTACAATTTTCGAGCAAGTCTGGTTTGAGCGAATCAGTGGAACAGAACCCAGTTGAGATCCCCTTTTATCGCGTTACGTGAAAACCATGGAAACTACATTTTCAGCATTGCTTTTTGCAATCACGAACGCGATGATTGGCGGCTTATGATACGTGTTTGAATCGACAAGATGTAGCACCAGGATGGAGCTAACATTTTGTTCGACGTTGTCTTAATTTTTCCCAAATTCCCTGTCAAGTAGAACAATTGCAACCGCTGCAACGATCCTTGGCAAGGAATTGGGAAAATGTTAAGACTGATAACCTCATTTTGCACCGCCCTTGAGTAGTCCTTAGATTTCGAGTCATAGTGTCTCGATTTCTATAAGACTTCTAGAAAGTAGTAAACGGTTACTGTAAGCTTTTTTATATTTTTAGATTACTCAAATCTTAGATTGGGCAGTGCGAATGTTGAGTCAAGTCGAAACTAATATCGTTTCAGTTGAACGAATAAACGAATACACTGAATCGCCAACTGAGGTTAGTTTCCATTTAGTAAAAGCAAGAGTCGATAATATTTATTGACTCTTATTACAAGAGTGTGCAACTGGGTATATTCTATGACTCTTATTACAAGAGTGTGCACCTGGGTATATTCTATGACTCTTATTACAAGAGTGTGCACCTGGGTATATTCTATGACTCTTATTACAAGAGTGTGCACCTGGGTATATTCTATGACTCTTATTACAAGAGTGTGCAACTGGGTATATTCTATGACTCTTATTACAAGAGTGTGCAACTGGGTATATTCTATGACTCTTATTACAAGAGTGTGCAACGGGGTATATTCTATGACTCTTCTTACAAGAGTGTGCAACTGGGTATATTCTATGACTCTAATAACAAGCGGGCACCGTATTCTGTGTAGAAAAATTTATCCAGCGAACGATGAATTTTCGCCTACTTCCTTCTTATTGAGAGGGAGGTACATGCCCCGTTTGTAAGTTTAATTTAGAGGTATTGCATTTGATAGCGACCCCCTTCTAAATAGTAGGTGGAGTCGGCAAAAAACGCAACGCCCGGTGGTACATTTTATACCATGTATAACCCCAAGAGTTGCATAATCTCTTGTATCAATCGCTCTTGGTAAAAGCAAGTCAAAGTCATTGACATTATTTGCATTTGCAACATTAAAATGTTGACCCATATTCTCAAATGTGTATAGCACGAATCACCAGTTAGTGATATCTTCAACCCAACAAATTCCTGTAGTTGCGGTTCTGACAATTTAAACAGAAATAACGCAGATCAAATTTGAAAAATGCGCCAAATTTCGAAGCTGACCATTCATTGGTCCAAAAGTTACAGGTGAAATATTTATTAACTTGTCAAACGAAAACTGTTGGCTGAAACGATGCCCAGCTTACGTATCAAGAGTGTTTCGCATGGATTTTGGTTTAGGGTTAAACACAAAAATCTTCTAGGGAGTTGTGGGGGGGCGATTGTTATTAATTCAAAGATATCTTACGAAACGTCGGATGTATTGTATACCGAATTTTAAAAAGCAATGGGAATAAAGGAATTTTTGACACGGGCGGTGAGGCATATAACAGTGACAAAAAAAGCTCTCGAGCGAAACTTCTAAAAATCCAAACGCAATTTAGCACTAAATCTTAATATAAAATTTTGGTTTTACACCCTGTTAGGAGACCAACGCCTGGGTGGGGCTTATTCAATCCACCAATGCTAAAAGGCTAAATTTCAATCTGGTTTAGAGGCTAACCAATGACAGTACGTTTCAGGCGGCGTGGGAAAACGAAGAACATCGACCATCGTCCAGTTGGCCAGATAAAGGAAGCGTTGAGTTCAACTCATATTCGTTACGATATCGACCCGGGTTGGAGTTGGTACTCAAAGATATTAATCTTCGCATTGAACCAGGAGAAAAGGTTCGTTCGATAAAGTCCCATTCACACGTAAAAGTTTTCTGCGGCGAGAATTTGCAGCTGCAACTTTCAGTGAGAACTTGCAGCTGCAAGTTGCAGCTGCAAGTTTTGTTTGAAAAAGTGCTCGCTGCAAAAACTTGCGTGTGCAACTTGCAGCTACAAGTTTTACATGACAAACTTGCACGTTCAAGTTGCAGCTGCGAGTTCTTGCGACAAAAACGTTCACGTATGAATTGCAGCAGTGGACCACCGTGTAAATTACGGTCGATTCGTTTCGATCCACGTCACTACGCCGCAACACTGTGCTTAGAATACGGGCAATAACGCAAACGCCTACGGCAATTTTTTTTATATTTTGATTCAACTAAAAATGAATATTTGTTTCAGATTGGTGTGGTAGGACGTACCGGTGCCGGTAAAAGTTCAATGACTCTGGCGTTGTTTCGTTTGGTTGAACCTGCACAAGGTCGAATTTTCATCGATGGGATCGATATTACTCAACTCGGGTTGCACGATCTTCGCTTGAAGCTTACAATTATTCCTCAGGTACAGAGTGTGTGTGCGCTGTTCACAATAATGTTGTCCAATTTACTCAAGAAGTGGCTTGTTTATGGTCCCTTACAAAAGGTTTTCAACCAATGATAGAATGCCAAAACTTAGTCTCTGTAAAAAGGTAAATTCGGTTGCGGTTTTCAGAAACGATAAATTTCAGTCATACTTAAAAGTTTAGCGATTTTGAAAACCCAGCCATTATATACATTGTATTATCTATACATTAAAGTTGAAACGCCCCCATATACGTATATGTAATTATTTACTGATAGTCTATTAAATTCTGCAATCTTAACGTCTTCTCACATAGAGTTGACTATGGACAACTCAGCGCAGTGTATATACGTTTAAATAAGATATGTAGCACAAGTGTTTAACAATTGCAACACGTATACAAATTACTAAATTGTCACAAGACGTGAGAGCCCCCTCGGGCTCGAGCGTCAAGCTCCTATAGCTGAGTGTTGATGGTAAACGCTTCCCACTCCAGTCACTGCAGTTCGAATTCATAGCATCAAAGTAGGTCAGAATCTCAGGTGAAATGGAAAATATTTTTTAATGTGATATAGGGTTAAAGCGTGGGTTAACAAATGTCTTCTATAGTCATGAGAATTTTGTGAAACGTGTTGAAACGCTATAAATATCGACAAGATGTACGCAAGTTATTGTGAAAATATCAATTTTTGTTCCTTGCAAATTTGTTTTCTGTTCTTTTTCTGTTGTTTTTGTTGTTGTTGTTGTTGTTGTTGTTTTCGTTGTTGTTTTTGTTGATATTTTTGTAGTTTATTTTAAAAAATGTTTCATTTTCTAGGACCCGGTCCGTTCACGGGATCACTGCGATTGAATATTGATCCATTCGACCGGTACAGCGATGAAGAATTATGGACGGTTCTGGAGCATGCACATTTAAAGACGTTTGTGTCAAGTTTACCTGAAAAACTTGAACATTTTGTGACTGAGGGTGGCGAAAATTTGAGGTACAATTTTGAAATTATTTCAATTTGACCGTTTAAGTTCATCCACCCATACACAACGTACGGTGATTTTTGTTTGATTTGATCCACCTTGACCCATGGGCGTATACAAGGGGATGAATATGTGGATAGTGTCCCCTCTGGAAATTTTTGAAAAGACATGAAAAAGTACTATTAAGCCGGTTTGGAACGTTTTGATCCTTGATGTCAAAAAATTTTTATCGTTCGCTACGACTGCTTGCAAAAAAACATTTACACCGGGGTATCTCATTGCGAAAGGAAATGCTTGCTATACCTCTGCATTCACCTCTTGGTTTGTCCAGTTGTTGTGTTTGGGAACATTTTCGCCCAAATCATATATTTAACCCTTTCACTCATAGTGTATACTATGAGCAACT
>JASANG010002456.1:0-42462 GCA_030248215.1 Enoplolaimus lenunculus
AAAGGGCGGGTGGACCCTGGAAGCGTCGCCACTGATCTGTGGAATCGCTGTCCGGTAAGCCCAAAGCTCGGTGGGTGGAGAACTTGAAGGCTTTAGATCGAGAGGCCTGCTTGCGGCGTCGGACATGCAGTAATGAATAAGGTAAAATCGGGATAACTCGATAAATCTTGTGAGGCGAGCATTTGGGTGTTTTAAGCGTGAAACCGTGTTGAAACGGATAGAATCGACTTGATTAAGCCCTTTTTCATTCGGTTTACTAAGTATTGAGTACTTTTGGTGGTGTTTTACTTGGCTGAAAATATCGAACTTACTAGTATAAGAGTTGATTAACTCTGAGAGACTAAATAGTTGATATAACTATTTGTAAACGTACAAAAAGTTTAGCCCAAGCTGGATTCAGCTTGGGCAGGGCAGATTTGCCCGGTTTTGTTAAAAATTTCATGAAATTTTATCTAGAATGGAGTGCGAAATTTTGGAGGTTGAATGATGTGTAGCTATTACGTGTTGAATAAATATCTTTGAAAACGATTATCTGTGTGACTTAGTTAGTTTTGTTTACTACATGTGGTGGTTTTTAAAATATTATTGTGTATGGTGTGTAGTTTAATTTGTGTGGTTAACGTATTGTGCGTACTCTAGTGGTAGAGTCAGTTCTTGGTTGGAATTTTCATATTGGTGGTTTAGTTTTATTTTGGGCAGTAAATTTTTAGAGGTTTGGTGAGTTTTGAAATAGCGAGTGACAAAGTGATAACCGGTCCGGGATCCGCGGACCGGTTATGCAAAATAGATACAAAATCTGAAATGTTTGCGTTTAAATCTGCTCAGCATTAGTTTGGGGTAGAAAAATCGAAAGTCAGACAGTTGATTTTGTGTGTTTCTTATTCGTTGTTTCTACATTATTTCAAGTTTCACGGTTGCATAGGCCGCCCGCTTGCCATCGCGGGTGGGTTGGTCCTGGGCAACTGGCATAGATTTCTGTGGTTGGACAGTTTTGCAACACCCGTGCTGGGCAGGTTTAAGCGCCGATCGGCCTGATCTGCCGCCGTTACCGATTCCTACGTTTTCAACACCGGAGATAATAGTAAGTGTATTTTGCGATCTATTTGTGTGTAGAATTGATTGCCGGGTTCGGAATCTGATAGGTTTTAACCCAATTGCATTCAGGTTGCCTATAATATTTATGTGATAAAACTAGTCTAATTGATAAAAAAATGGCTCAAAGGTCTGACCAAAGAAAACTAGTGCCGTCCTTTCAAGCTCTGGGAGCGGACATACGCGCAACATGCTCAACGTCTACGGATCTCAACCCTGATGCAGACGAATTCCGTCCTTCCAGCTCCGGTGTTCGGCAGGCGATCGCCCTGCCGGCACCGGTGCCCAAATCAGCGAGCGCACCTAGTGCGGAACGGGAAACCGACGAGGTAATTGTCAGACTGTTGTTTACATGTTATTTTGTTAGTTTTTCAACTCTCTTTCTGCCATAAATGGCCTTGACTGCCAGTGCATTTACATTCTTTTAATAAAGTGTTCACAAAACTGGCGTAGTTATTGTAAGCTAACTCTAACTGCCTCCACGAAATTTGTGTCCAATATCTAGCCCACGACCCGCGGCTTTGCCGCCTAATAAAGGCGGCTAGGATTCGGCTGATCCACTCATAGGGGTGTAACTAGTGAGTGTGGTCACTCGGTGTTTAGGGGCGTCCATCAGGGAGTTTCGCTGTCCAGTGCACGACATCCGCTGGATGGAAACTCGTTGGTGGGATCCACGCTGGCGAGTTTCCTGAATGCGGGTGGGACGGCCACTTTTTGTCGGGGGTCCCGGCTCTGTTTGTTCGCTCTTACTGTGTGCACACTGGACCCTATGGACTTCGCGATTACCTCCAAGGATGTCGACCCAGGATGTACCCACTCCGGACACGGGGAGACCTCTCGTCCTGGTTAAAGGTAACATCTAGTAAAGTTAAAGGAGCTGAGAGTGGGCATCGTTCAAATTTTCCACCTTTATCTTTACAGAAATGTATCTAGCACCTCGTCCGGGATGGTGTCTTATCGAATCCTAAATGAATTCATAAATAAAAAAATCATATGTTTACTTCGAAAGCAAAGCCGTCCGGTGTCGAACAGCGCCGCACGCCCAGCATAGCGATACCCATACAATCAACCACATTTTAGGCTGTTTTACCATTAGTTTTATTATAAATTTTGAGTTAATTGCAATATGTTGTAGCGAAAGTCATAATTCAGTCCAACTCAGAATTGAACCATTCACCAATTAAATGTAGGATTCTGTCTCATCGAGCAAATAAAAAGATTTCATTGGCTATTGAGTTGCGTATCTGGTATGATGACCAGCTACCAGACGCATCAAATCTTAGCTATTCTAGCGATAGGTTCACTGTTGTAACAAAAACCGAATACGAAAATAACAAGCCAAACTATTAATAAATTAAAAATAATTTTGCTTTGGACCAGCCCAATTTGAAATTAAAGCAATATAATAAGTTAATTTTGTCGTATAAATATCATTCCGCATGATATAAATACCACAAACGGGTTTGTCAGCTTTCAAACCAACCAAAAATCAAAACAAGAGCTAAAACGGCAATTCCTAATGTAAATTTGGAATACGTGCAAAAATTGCAAATCGAAAAAAAATACCTTGGAAACAACAAACAAAAGCCGAACGCATCATATATATTTACAGCAAAAAATCGCAACGAAAAAACACACACCAGGGCATATTCAAAAAAGGGGCTGTGCAATAGATGAGCTATGTATAAAACAGGACCGGAACAGTTGCATAAGCATATTCCTAAGCTTAAGCCTAAGCCTAAGACTAAGCGTAAGGATGAGCTTATACCTAAGCCTAAGCCTAAGCCTAAGCCTAAGCAAAAAATTGTCTTAAGCTTGAGGTTACTCTATTCCAGTCCTGCAGGAAAACGGTCCGGCCCTGTTCTATACATTGGTCCAAAATGTTTACCCTCATCAGAAATGAAAAATCTTTTTGATACACAATTTTTCCTAGCTGAGAGCTGTGGGATTTTTATAAAACTGGATGCAGTCACCATTTATTAAAGTCCCGCCTGCCCAGCGGCGCATGTGGGATTTATGTTCTAGCGGGTATAACCTCATTAGTAAAGAAATATTTTTTACCTCAAAGATTCAGAAAGTTATTCTAACGCCTGTTAATTTTTTCTTGTCTTCTTATAAATTTCTGCGTAAGAGATATATTTGTTATATCTCTTCCTCAGAAACGTCCCTGTTTTTGTTATTTATGTAATCTGCCAATGTGCATAAAGACAGGAAACCGATATAAAACACCCTCCCAGGTTTGTAAAACCCCAAAAGCCGCCGTTTAAAACGCAAATGTATAATATTCCGTAGAGTAGCACAGTGCAGTGTACAAACGTAATGAATACGGTTTGATTGTTTTAAAATTGCAGTTTTTATATATTGTTTGAAATTGAGTCAAATCGTGTAAAAAATATTAAATTATAAAAAGCTTAACACCTTTATCACATGAATATTTTCTATTTCATCAAAGACCAACTTTTATACTAGAATCCGAACTCCAGTGTGACTGGAGCGGGATGCGTTTACCATCACCACTCTGCTATAGGAGCTTGAAGCGCGAGACCGAGGGGACTCTCACGTCTTGTGGTGATTTAATACTATGTATACGTGTTGCAATTGTTAAACACTGTGCGATATACGTTATTATGTATATACACTGCGCTAAATTGCCCATAGTCAACTCTATGTGAGAAGGGGTTAAGCAATGAAATTAACCATACAATTTCAAAGTTTTATTTAAATTCATTCAATCGCGATTATTGTGATTTTAGGGTGCACCAAAGGTGTCGCCGTCCGTGCTTGACGTTTTTCGAAAGTTAATATATTCGTATAAATTTACAAAATTCAAATTTTTCGCGAAATGTTTCTCACAACTGATAAGGGTGTAACCGGAAATAAAAATACCGGAACCGGAGGTCAACAAACTTGCCGGCGACGGAGGTGATGCGAAATTAAGTAGTTAAAATGTTGTTTAATTTGTTAATTTTAGCAAGAATCTGTAATGTGTTGTTAAATCGTTTGGTCTTACGCTTAATTTTTTTTACGAAATCTCGTCAATTCTTTCTTCAAAATTGTGCCAAATGTTAAAACGAAACGTGTCAAACAGATAAATTTTATAAAACTGTAAAATTTCACAACCGAATCTTGTGACACCTCATGCAAGAATTCTACCCGAGCAGCCGGAGCCGCAGATCGATATTCTGCCGTAGCCGGAGGCAGACCTTCAGTTTTACCCTGAGAGGGTGTGTGTATAACAAGTAAGTGAAATTCAAACCAAGGATGCGATCTTTTACCGAATCAATTACGCAAATCGCACCATTTGAGGAATTCGGGTTTCGCGAACGTTTGAAAATCTCCAATGTAAAGAACAGGGGCGGAACAGTATTATAAGCATATTCCTAAGCCTAACCCTCAGCCTAAGCCTAAGCGTAAGAATGAGTTTATTCCTAAACATAAGCCTAAGTCTAAGCCTAAGGCAAGCAAAAAATAGTCTAAAGGTTTAGCTTACGCTGTTCAGGTCCCACAGAAAAACGTTCCACCCCTGATCTTTAAATGAGCCGAAAATCTTAACTTGTTGCTGTTGACCATAAGTGTTTTATACAGTTGAGAATTCGGTCGCATGAGCTAAAACTGAGTCACGTTAACATTAGTAACCTTAAAGTTAGTTGCCTAGAGATTGTATACAATGACACACTCTCACTGTATTAATACTCCTGCGAATACTCAGATATATATAATATATCGCTGTTTTGTGAGGTTTGGCTAACGTCTGGCCTTTGTAGTCTTTCTTTTTTGAAAACACCAGAAAGAATGGTAACTGTAAAAAGCAAGAGGGTCTGTCATTTAGTCTATATTAACCCTTTATCACATAATTATTTTCTATTTTCCCTGAGACCTACTTTTATGCTAGGATTCGATCTCCAGTGACTGGAGTGGGAGGCGTTTACTATCACCACTCAGCTATAGGAGCTTGACGCTCGAGCCGGAGGCTCTCACGTCTTGTGGTCATTTTGTACTATGTATACGTGTTGCAATGTTGAAACACTGTGCGATATATATTATTTAACGTATATACACTGCGCTGAGTTGCCAATAGTCAACTGTATGTGAGAAGGGGTTAATTATAGGGGCCCGTCCCTAAGAATAAGCCTAAACGTAATTCTAAACCTAAGAATACGGGTTGTGCTATACTTGACGCCCGGAACCGTCCGTCGCCGTTCCTTACCGGTGCGGCGCCATTCGTCACCGTCCGTCACCCGTACGGCGCCTTCCGTAAACCGTACGGTGACGGACGGCATCGTACGATAACAGACAAAGCCGTACGGGTGACGGACGGTACCGTACGGGTGACTGACGGCGCCGTACAAGTGACGGACGGCGCTGGACGTCGTCCGGAGTTCGATTTTCTTCCAGAGCCAAAGCCAGACCTCCGGTTGTACCTTAGGGGCAACATACAGTTGATAACAGGAGTACATTTCGTGAGCATATTTTTAAAGCATCGGAACAGTTATATATCAAACTGACACTGGCTTATTTCTATGTATAACATTGCATTTTATGAGTCGAATTTGACTATGGCGGAGTCGAATTTCACTCAATTTGTGTAGTCCGAAAAAGCCTATTTCGGAAATAGTCAATTTGGCTCACCATCCTTTGCAGTGTACTTAGGTACATAATTTTTAGTTAACTTTGAGCTAAGATAACATAATTTTCGGCATTTCTATAACGGAACGTTTTTTATCGCAAACGAATGTTCGGTTACACCCTGGTAACGGCATTCACGATGAACGCTTTTTCTAAAATTTTTATCAAAACATTTTGTTCAACTTGTAGCCTTTACCTAAACAAATTTCATTTTTTGTCAAATTAACGCAGTCTGACTCACGCATTACCTGGAATTTTCTAATAGTTTAAGCGCAATATATATTGTTGCTTTGAGATAACAATATTAAGCTAATGACGTGACCTATAATCTGTTAAAACTAAAACGTTTAACCCTTTATCGCTGTAAAATTTTTAATTTTAGTTGAACTCGGAGTTCTCGAATGGAAGGCAAAGGCGCTAACTATCACCTACTACAAAACATTGACACTCGAGTCCAAGGATGATGTCACGTCTTAGGAACGTTTTTTACTGCGCGCATACGCGTAATAATTGTTAAAAACTGCTCACTGTCTTTAATATTTATATACTGCAGTGACCCAAATAAGAGGGGGACTGATATTTATTTGGCCTCTGCGGAGGTTACCCCCTTGTTATTCGGTTACAGACTGTTATTTATTTTTAACCCACGGTCCGCCGCCCTTCGTTACTGATATGTATCCGGTACTGCAATTATCCGTTGAATTAAACGTTTATTTGTCATTGCGTCAATAGCTTGAGCGATAATACAAGGTTAATTTAGGAATGTACTTTCAAAATTTAAGTACGCTTTAAAGTTTCTAACTCAAGTTATTTGGTCCTGGAGTCATTTAGGCGCTACAACTAGGGTTGGTTATTTGACATTTATGGACTCTAATTAGGGTTTAGGGACTCAATCCGCCTACGGACTCTTATTAGGGCTACGGACTCCAATTGATTTGGACTCAAAATGGGGACCCCCTTATTACCACTCCCCCTCTTATTCGGGTCAATACAGTACCAACACACTAAACTGTGTTGTTCATAGCACACTTATGTGGTAAAGGATTGATTTTCAATCGCTGTACTCGTTTTGCCAAGTTTCAGCAAACCTTGGACTTCGTAAGCTGTGCGCTTGACTATGCGGTCTTTGTTTCAGCCATGCCTCAGTATTCCGTTGATAACCTTTAGTATTGTCGTCAAAATGAACATTTCGCGCAATTTCATCTTCAAATTGAACAAATTTTTTTCTGCCTCCTCGTAAACTGTTCGGCTGACTTGATCCATTCTGCGTATGCTTTAAATTTCGAATCACTCCGCCACTGCTTGACTGCGAGTTGTTATCTGATGCGGTTGTATTAGAAGAATCTGTACTGTAGCGTTGTGCAAATCTTGGGGCTAGCATTTGTGGTTCCTGTAGTCCTCTGATAGCTGAATTTCCAGGTTTCAGCGTGCCTGAAGGTGTCTTGTAACCATATTTTCCAACCGGTTCATACCGAATAGGCCCTGGCGGAAACGGAATCGACCCTCTGCTCAGTAATGTCGAGGTATTTCCAGTCATACACACCTGTTCGTTTTCATACGGCCTACTAGCGTTTGCAACAATTATGGATGTTATAGTTGGTTGGGTCGGATCACAATTAAACAGTCGTTTATTAGCATTATGATTTGGGCCAATGGCAGTGAACTTAGCCAATGTTGCAGCGTTATTCAATTGGCTGTCATCTTGAAACGGTGCTAGTGCCAGCGGTTTGTCAGGATTTGTCATAATTTCACGAATCGGAGCGCGGTTACTGTTGGACCCGGACGCAGATCGATTTTTGATTGGATGATACCGGTCTAAGCTGTTCGTTACTACTGAAGGCATATGGTGTCTCCTGTCTTGCCGTCGTCTTGGCCCCTGAGGTATTTCTCGGCTTGGGTAATAATGTGTATTTGTTATAATTTGTAGCGGTTGGTTTGAGTTCGCTCGTTTTGGATTTGGCACATATATTACCGGAATATTATTGGAACCCGACGTTGTCCTCATAAAAATATCTTCATGTTCAAGATCAAACGCGGGGGGTAGCGCGGTTTGAAATCGATTTTGATTGGTTAATCTATCAAGAAATTTATTATTAATATTATTGTTAAAATTTGATTCGCTGTAATCCAGTGAATTACGTCCTGCGTAAGGTGAATTCGCAGACTTGGGCCTTTTGTTTTGAGGATCAGGTAAAACTCGATATATCGTAGTTTCAATAAGACGTTCAGGTTTGATTTTCGTTCCAGAATCAAATACAAAAACCGGATTGGCTGACGATCCAGCGTTTGCGTCGCAGGTAATGCGGTAATCTGATTCTAATTGGTCAGAATCGGAGTCGTGACGACTACTCGTGAGCCACGGGCTGTTGTAATCCGGCGGAGGAATAGGAGGGTAGTTAGTTGTATCTGAAAGTTTTTCTAATGATAAAGTTTTGCGGTTCATATCTTCAACGGAGTTTACACAAGCGACAGGATAATATATCCTTGCCCTAAATGGCTAATAAGCCAGTTGAAAAAACACTTTTATAAAGTTTTACGGGTAAGCTTCTAGACGCAGAGGTCAAAAACATTTTTGGCTCGTCTGCGAACAACAAACTAACGATCAAAAACTATTTACAACGGCATTATTATACATTTCTAAATAAAAAACTTAGCTAGGAACCTGCTATCTTGCAAAATAATCAATACCGAGGCTAGAAATGGGGCCGTAGCAGTTGTCAGCGGACTATTTTCGGGTTTTGCTGAAAGTCCGTATACTCAAATGTGCGTGCAGGTCCCTAGCCAGCTCACCTTCCTATGGGAGGCTAAAAAAGTTTCAGGACCATTCACTGGTTTTTATTCCCTTGCAATCAAGGTTGAAAATTTTCTAGGGAGGGCCAAAATTATTCCAAGGAGGGTGAGCCCCACTGGGCCCAACCCCCTTGGCTACAGGTTCTTGTGCGTAACAAACAGTAGTGAATTCATGGGGGGCCACCCCGGCCGTGCCTTCCCCAACAGCATCTCAACAAAAATTATATAGAGTCAGGCAGTTCTAACTCATTCGAAAACAGAAGTAGATGTTGCTGAAGCTGACTGGATTTTACTATTTAAAAACTGAATTGGCTTCCAAATCCGAGCCTCTAAATTTGTGCCTGTTTAAAACCAAATCTGAACTTATGTTGCCACCCTGTTGTTTAGATCTAAATAGCGTTGATGCGTTAGTTTTATTAGAAGTCGATTTTATGACAATAGTTCGGGTTTGTGTGTGGGTCAAAAGTAAGTTTATTACCTGTGAAATTTTGGCCCCCTCCCATTTTGAGATCCTGGATCCGCCACTGGTAGCACATATCGAAAGTTGGTTAACTTAAGAATTAAGTAAATTATACATTTCGAAATTTGGCAATGTTATTTATTTTATCAACCCAGCTACGTTGCGTAATTTACAAGCCACATCTGCGACAGAACCACAGTTTAGGGACCTATCCCTAGCTGGCAGTAGGCATTAAACACAGTTGAGAATACAAATATTGGCCCATGTATAAAACAGGGTCGGAACAGTAGTAAATCAAATTAAAGCCTACGCCTAAGCTTAAGCTTAAGCGTAAGGATGAGCTTAAGCTTAAGCTTAGGCGTAGGCTTTAATTTGATTTACTACTGTTCCGGCCCTAAGCTTAAGCGTAAGGATGAGCCTAAGCCTAAACCTAAGTCTAAATCTAAGCAAAAAAAGTTAGTCTAAAGCTTAAACTGACTCTATTAGTCTAAAGCTTAAACTGAGTCTACACTCACGCCCGCCGGAAAACGATCCGGCCCTGTTCGATACATGAGACCCAAGTAGTAATCTAATTATTTTCACATAGAAGCTCGTCTTAAAAGCATACCTGGTCTCAAATTTTGTGTTGAGTCAACATCGTTACATCGATCATTCACGACAACAGCCAGATTTCCGTCAGACCAACTTAATCGATTGCGGGTTCGAAATGTAGACGGTAAATCGCTGTGAAACACAGACAAATTTTTGGGCAACGGATAATACTGTCTTGAGTAGCCAGATTGGTGTTGTTTTTGATACATTTTTCCAGTGGATCTTGGGAGCGATGTGAACTTTTGGTACGATTCTTTGAACGGATTTACTGGCGGTGCGGGACGCACTGAAGGTATTTTGGTCCTGGGAAGCGTGTTCGATTCTAAAGATGGCATCCCAACGTTCTCTGGTTCAGTTTTACACCCAGAATGTGAACTAGAACCTATGACGCTGCTATCATTTGGAAGATTTTGTTGTTTAAATCGGTAATCGTTTGAATTTCGACGTTGTTTTCTTGGTTTTCTAGGCAGCTTATACCGAGGTGTGACAGAATAAGGAACAATTCCCATTTGTTTGCGCCCGTCTTCTGATCGGGACCGTGTTTGCTTAAAATACTGTTCGCCAATGTTTTCGAAGCGATCGTCTTGTTTCAAAAGTTTTCTTGGTAGAGATTTTGAATAGTTTTCGTCGCTATGTTTATTAGCTAAGTAATTATTTGATTTATTCAAAATGTCAACGCGACTGTCAGGATTCACTGAATATACTGCGCTGTTTTCGTACGATGCCGCCCGTTGGACCGTTGGTTGTTTTGCAGTTGAATATGCCTGGTTTCCACCGTTTGCTGAATTGAAATTATTCGTTCTTGAAATTGGTTTGGGTGATTTTTCATGACTGTTTTTGAAAAAAACTGAATTTGACTGGCTTCCACGAATCTGTGTTGATTCATTGAAAATCTGTTGACTTTGTTGTTTCGTAGTCGAACGGTGTTCCGTTGCTCGGAGCAAAGGGTCTCCTGTAAATGTGTCACGACCTTCTGCAGATAAGGTCGGTTGCTTAACGTATATCATTTCTGAATTTGGCTGATATTTTGAATCGCAAACAGTTGTCGAACTCTGGTTGGTTTGCTCCGATGCAGGTTTGAATTCTGACGAAAATTTGCCGGCGTTATAAAACTGTCGCACTTGTCGCATAAACGACGACGTCAAAAATTTACCACTATCGCGTAGGAGACGAGTCGAATTATTATTGGTCGTTGACATTGATGAATTTGTGCTGAATAAATTCATTTTGGCGCCATTTTTTGACGACTGAGATAAATTAGTTAATTGAGACGATTTTTTAGCGTTTTCGTCGATGCAGGTTATATTTTTGTCAATAATCGTTACTTTCGTTGACTGTGGCTGGCGTGTGTTACCTGTAGAATCAGTCGATAAATTGTCCCGTTTAGCAATCATTTGCGTTGATAATTCAAAACGTGACGAAGCTAAGCTGAAATCTGAAAAATGAAAGCTAATGATAAAAGTATCACTCGAACTGTTTGTTGATTTAAACGCTGTTTAACCCTTTCTCACATGAATATTTCGCTTAACCCTTTCTCACATGAATATTTTCTATTTCCCCTGAAACCTACCTTTATGCTAGGATTCGAACTCCAGTGACTGTAGTGGGAGGCGTATGCCATCACCACTCAGCTATAGGAGCTTGACGCTCGAGCTCGAGGGGGCTTTCACGTCTTGTGGTGATTTAGTACTATGTGTACGTTTTGCAATTGTTAAACATGGTGTGATTTATACTTTTTAAAGTATATACACTGGGCTGAGGCGCCTACAGGCAACTCAATGTGAGAAGGGGTTAACAGTCTCAAGCCAGCATTGTCAACTAAGCTTATTACATTACCTTTACCTAGAAATTGTAGCGAATCTTTTACACTTGTTTGATGTAACATGGAAGTGGTGCATGGTGCCCTATGATACGGGACAGGGCGGATTTGACCACCTTATAGAGCAGACCGTAAAATATAGAATTTTTACTCTTCACCGAACTCTTCTGGCCCGTCACTTGCAAGGTCACCAAAAACAGTAAAACTCGACACACGACACCACCCACCATTCTAGTAATTTTCCAATAGAAATAACCTAAACACAATTAACAAATTGGGCCAATTACCTTGCTGTTGTACCAAATGTCGTATAGTCGGTAAAGATTTTTTACCCGCGGCTATACCCGTGCAAAATTTCCTTACTCGTTACCCGCCTTAACCGCGGCAGAATTCTTTTACCGTTACCCACCTTTACCCCCCTTTATTTTTTCTTCTGCGTTCAATACTATTGTGTAGTTTTACAGTCCACTGATGTTACTCGCTGCTTATTTTTCACTCATACGGTAAAAACCGTTTAAAATTTCAAGTTTTTCTACATTATCTGGTTTCCAGTTATTCATGAAAGTATAAGGCTGGTAAAGAGACAAATGTTTTACCCGCGCTTATAAATTCTTTAACCGCTGGTATACCCGCATCAAAATTTTCTCACCCGTCCCCCGTTTAGCCTCGTGTACCCACTGGTAATGTGCAGTTGTGGCTTGAACGAAGCCGAAGGGTAGTATAAATTGTCTAAAAAACTAAGCATCAGCCTTATCCTCGTGAACGTTTCACAAACTTCTTTAACCTTGTAATAACATCTACTGAACATTCCACCTCAATTTCAACTCAGCTTCGTAGGCTGGGCCCATGTTACTCTAAAAGGCATCCTGGTTTCTGGTGGGTCTATCAAATAGTAGGTTTAGATTCTAGAATACATTTTTTGCTTAGACGTTAGGTTTAGGCTTAGACTTAGGCTTAGGAACTCATTTTTGCAACGCTTAGGTTTAGGCTTCGGCTTAGGAATACGCATAATCTACTGTTACACCCCTTAAAGTAACATTGGCCGTAGGCTGCGTCGACTGATATATTCATAAAAACTGCCTCCTACATTTTTTCACAAAGACCTTTTTTTCCGTCAAAACCGTTTTCTGAAGTTCAAAGAATGACATTCGTCAAAAACTTAAATTTTGGTGTGCAGTGATTCGGGGAGGTCATGAAAAGACCAAATGCGTAATTTTCAAAATAACATCATTTTTGTACGAGCGTAGGCTTCGGGGACCATATATAATACCTAAAGACTCGGTATAATTCTACCTGGTCGCTGACTCGATTACACTTTCGTAGAGAATTTAAGCAAAATCTAAAAAAATCTTAATCGAACAAGAAACAGATCGGCAGAAACAGATCGGCCAGTTCAAACGTTATCCTTGATCAAGTCCATGAAATATTAAAGGAGACCATTGTCAGTCAAGGTAGGAACCGGGACATCAGACCTTTTAACTAAGCAGCTGGAAAAGCCGGCTACGGGTGGTTTCGAACTAGCGACCTTCTACGTGTTAGGCAGACGCTGTTACCACTGCGCCACGCAGTCCGCCTCTCCTACTGTTTCTATCGTCGACAATATGTGTCGACATTGTGCTGCTAGCTAGCATACATACAGTGCACTGCACTATATTGCATGTGCACATAACGGACAAGCATGTCTCATATGCTTACAACCATTTTAGTTTTAGCCCAAAATTGTGTACCGTCTGTTTGTTTTCAGTCAAAATATTTTAAATTTAAAATATCGCATACTTCTTCATAAAATGCTGACATTTCAAACAGAAATTTGTTTTCTGCACTGCAAAAAATGATGAGTCTTAATATAGACTATCCGAAATCAATTTGACTCACCATTTTTGCAGTGTATGTAGTGTTGCGAACAGCTACAATGCAAAGAGTCAAATTGACTGTCTCCGAAATAGACTACGGGATTACACAAACAGGGTCAAATTCGACTCCGTCTGAGTCAAATTCGACTCACTGAATCGCATGTTTGACTCTGGCGGAGTCGAATTTGACTCAGTTTGTGTAGTCCCGTAGAGCCTATTTTGGAGAGAGTCAATTTGACTCACAATTTTTTGCAGTGTGCAAGACAATTTTAAACAAAAGAAATTCCCCAATTCTATGAAAGGCAGAGTGGAATTTCCGTTCAAATTCACCAAACAGAAATGTTTAGATAAAACTAAAGGTGTAGCGAATAGTTTCAGAGGTCAGTTCCACACTGTAAAACAAAGGTGAGTCAAATTGACTCTGTCCGAAATAGGCTTTTCCTGACTACACAAACTGAGTCAAAATTCGACTCCGCCTGAGTCAAATTCCACTCTCACTTTGACTCTGGCTTATGTGGTCAGGAAAAACCAATTTCGGAGAGACTCAATTCGACTCACCATTTTTAACAGTGCACTTTGGGACATTTTGTTCACCGATATTCTTGAAAACATTTCAATTGGCAATACAGAAATCGTCTTCGAAATTTTCACAGAACGTAAACATCCTTTCTCAAATTTGGCTACGCCTCCAAAATAAAACTGAAATTTTTTCAAGCCGAGAAAAAATTTACTTATTAAAAAAGCATCATACTTGATGATACGAGTTTAAGTACATTTTGATTTACAACGCTGACATCAATGTCATCTTTGTAAAAAAATTTCCGTTTCAAAACTAGAAATTTGTCAAAGACAACGCGATGTGAATTCTAAAAGTGTTTTAGAATTGATCCGTTATCCGTAATAGAAAAATATACAATTTTTTAAGTTTATATCCGCAGTGAATACGTCGTTTGATTGAAGGAAAGACAAGATATCTTACAGGAAACAAAGTTCGATTGCAACTGTGAGCAGTTGGTAAAAGTTCAAAATACCGAAGTCTTATTAATATATTTCGTCGCCTGCTAGGGAATGTGACACTGGGAAACTATGCTGTTATACTGTGGTATCGTACACCCCATATGTAGTATATATTTACCAAATTGTATTTTTAGACCGTTTTTAGAATAAAACTATATTTATGGTCATCCACACAGGTGTTGTGGTAATGTTTATTATTTTTATTTTTTTCAAATTGTCCGACTAAGATACTTTTATTAATTGTTAATACATACTTGCGAAGCAAATCCCCATAAATTATATCGACCTTCCCCCGAGATCGCTTCTGAGATCCAAATTTTAATTCATAGTAACATGTTTGATAGAAACATATACGAGGGCAAAAATTACTATATATTCAATGAACCCGCATTTCTCATTAAAATTTAACTTTTCACTCCTATAAAAGCAAACCGTTAACTACATAGCTAGTGTTGCTAAATGCCGATGGTATATTTGTCCCATTCACAATAATGCTTGAAAGTCAACCACAGATTTATACCAGGGATGGGGTGACCGAGAGTTCAGTTCTATGGATGCATATCGGTAATCCTACATTATCGTAACTTTTCTTGTTAACCTCACCATAATGTCAGTCCCACGTTACCATTGATTCGTCTTGCACATGGAAACTGTCCCAATATTTGTCGTAAACACAACGGCACCTGTTAAGCGGTATATGAGTAAGCCGTTGTGGTCACTGGTGAACATACCCAGTTGCGGGTACAACGTATTAAATGCAGTTCGATGAAACTGTCAGTACACAAAAAACGACAACTCTGAGACGTGTGCTATCAGTAAAAAGAAAACAACAGGAAAGATAATTTTTGCAAAAATTTGGTAAATTTGTGGTAAGTTCGGTCTGGAGATTCCAAAAAAATTCCAAAATTAGCTTTATTATGAGCATTTTTTTGAATTTTAAGAATGCAAGACCTGGGATTAAAAATGATTAAAAAAATTATTGCAACTTGTCAACAAATTCGCTGTGCCAAGTATAGAACAGCGCCGGAATACTAGTGTAAACATATTCCTAAGCCTAAACCTTAGCCTAAGCGTAAGGATGAGCTTATACCTAAGCCTAAGCTTAAGCCTACGCAAAAAATACTCTAAAGCTTGACAAAATTAACAATTGATTTTTCTGTAACTTAATAAAACAGTTTGAGGGCATTTCAAAGCATGCGAAAACATTTTGTCAAAAATCGGAGCTAAACGGTGTATCCAAACATTGTTTCTACAAAATTGTCTCGTATCCGTGGAAAAGTTGAACGGGGTGTACCCCGTTTGTGCATTCCGAACTAGTGGTAACGTCGAACTGACATAAAATGCACTGTAAATGCCAATGAGTTAATTTTAAT
Organism: Enoplolaimus lenunculus; assembly: GCA_030248215.1. Classification (NCBI taxonomy): domain Eukaryota; kingdom Metazoa; phylum Nematoda; class Enoplea; order Enoplida; family Thoracostomopsidae; genus Enoplolaimus; species Enoplolaimus lenunculus. The sequence continues at coordinate 15,622 of JASANG010002456.1, forward strand.
CAACTTGAGTTAATAAAAGTTATACTTTAACTCACTCTGAGATGAGCTGATTCTCACTTTGAGTTGAGTTGACTCTGGGTGAGTTGATTACTTAACTCAAATCAAATTGAATGAACTCAAAATTCTGAGTTCACATAGTCCTAACTCAGACTGAGTGATTCAACTCATTCTGAGTTAAAGTCAACTCACTGAAATTTACAGTGTGTGTCACAATCATTGTTTCACATGTATTGATGTATAATTAACAAAAAATGAGATTGAGATGTGGATAACGAGAGTATTAAATAATGTACATTCGTTGACAACATTTGTACAAATCTGTAGCTGACCTTTAACAATTATTGTGAACGGCGCATTTAATGAAAAAAAGATGTTTTAGCTAGTTCTAAAACACAATTTTACTGTAGAAAATCCCATTTTAACATCTGCACGTTTTAGCGATTTCTTGTCGTGATATGACGCCTCAGGATTTTCGCCTTAATTCCAAAGAGTTGATTAATCAGCTCAGATAGCGACTTTAAGTTGTTTCCGAATTAGCAACCGTAAGCTTTAACTCACTCTAAACGTTTAACTGATTCTCACTCTGAGTTGACTTAATTATTGATGTGATGATTAACTCAGAATAAGTTAAACTAACTCAGAATTCTTAGTTCCTAAAAAACCTAATCCAGAACTCAAAAACTGTTTTTGTGGATTCAACTCATTCTGAATTGAAATCAACTCTTTGGAGTTTACAGTGTGCTTTACTTTGAATTTGTAAAATTTTACCTGTCTCACGCTGGCGGTGCTCCAAATTGGTCCGACGCCAATCGTTTGCACCATCTTCTTCTCCATTATTGTACCCTTCGCTGTCTGAAATACCTCCTCTTGTACTCAAAGTGTCATATATCGGACTTTCATCGCTTTCGTAGCTTCTGCGTTCGCTTGTAGGAGTTTCCACAGAATTCGGCTTGAAATCGTTTTGCTGTTGCGGTGTCGATGTATAATAAGCTTCAACAACTCCTTGACTACCGTTCTGCTTACCGCCACGACTGCTCTTAACCATCGCATAGATTTCTGATTTTTGTATACGAGGTATTGAAGGAGTTGTATTGCTATTTCTTGAAATTGTACTATACACAGGTGTGTTTACTTCTTTGCTAAATTCTGTAATTCCTGTAGAATTGGCCGCACGGTATTTTGTGTTATTAGAGCAGTGTAGGTTATTGGGTAATCGGGGCTGGACTGGGTCCACGTCTACGCCTTTTTCGTTATGTGGTTTGTCTTCTGTTGACTGGTATATTGCATCGCTTGCCTTAAGGTTTATTGTTACGTCAGCTTTAGGCATAGTTTCGTATTGTATTTCGCCTGTTTTATTGGCTTCGCTTAATTTTGACCCGTTTTCTATTGCCGTTGTTGTTGGTGTTGTTGCTGCTGTTGTTGGTGTTGTTGTTGTTGTTGTTGTTGTTGGTGTTGTTGTTGTTGTTGTTGTTGTTGTTGTTGTTGTTGTTGTTGTTGTTGTTGTTGTTGTTGTTGTTGTTGTTGTTGTTGTTGTTGTTGTTGTTGATGTTGTTAGTGTTGTTGGTGTTGTTGTTGTTGTTGATTTTCTACTCTGTATCCAGGCAGCGACTGCGTTCTTCATAGTGGTATGGCGTTTCTGGGTCAACTGTGGGTTAGGGCATTCGCTTTTAGACCTGGCCTTTTCAGCGATTGATTGGTTATTACGTGCGGTAGGTTTAAGACTGTTCAGGTCAGCAGATAAATAAGAAAAATCATATGGTTCCTTAGTAGCGTTTGTTCGTTTCTCAGACATTGCATACTCGACCACAGCTTTGAAGCCTGGTTGTTTACGATGAGCATCGGTTTGGTCAGAAAACGGCCTGTTTGCACTGAGACAACTTTTTGTGCGCCGAGAAATGTTTATAGCTGATTGTTCTATTTGAGATATTTGGGGCGGTAATGACATTGCTACTGGAATTTGTTTCGTACGACGAGATGGTGGTTGAAGGTTTGCTGTTGTCGAAATATCGCGTCCCGTTTGATTGGATATATTAGGATTTTCACCCCGGCAGGGTGTAGATGATTTAGAATGGACTTGTGTAATAGTTTTGAACGGATTTGCCACATTGAATAAAGTATCTTTTGATCGCAGATTCGTAGACTTCGATTGTTTCTTTGTTTTGTCTTTTGGACTGGCTTCAACAGCGGAAATCGTAGAAGCGGGCAACCGAGACTCTGTGGTTCCAGTGTCTGATGGGTCTTGCAACTTTGAAATAAATTGGCGCTGTGTCCTTTTGCTTTGCGGTTTGAGTGTTGAATTGCTTGTGGGTTTAGGGTTTACATTTGAGTCTGGTTTTGCTGGAACAATCTTGTCTGAAACAGTCGTGTAAATCAATGAAAATGCTGGTTGATACTCGACGTGTTTTAGTACCTTTACTCTTTTCAATCGGCTGACAATAAATGTTAAGAATCTTCTCAATATGTCCTACTTTTAAAATTCTCTTAACGGAACAGTAAATCACCACAACAAGCAGCCTCTGAAGGGGCCAGTGAAACACGGCCGAACCCTACAGTCAACAGAAGTGTAGCCAAAAATTCATTACGGGATGGTATAATGTGCGCGGTAGTAAAAGGGGGGGGGCGATGGGGCACGCCCCCTATTGCTCCGAGCCTACCAAACTTTTTTGCCTAATTTGTAAATATAGGCCGGTGTCCTGATAAAAAGTTAAAAAAAAATTTGAGCATCGCACATATTAACTAAAGCCTTCTTTATGTTGGCATTTTCAGCGTTTAGTTAATTTTCAAACTTACCCCTGTGAAAAACAGTAGGCTAATTGCAAAATGGTTTCGGTTATCTCCCCAGCCGGCGTTTGCCCAAAAATGATTGGATTTTACAAATTGTTACATATTTGAGCTTCTCACGCACTATTAATTGTGTCATAAAACATTTTTTACCTCTAAGATCTATAGAATGTTATTGAAAATGTGGTTGAAAGTGTTTTGTGCTATCTTAGGAAATTTGGGGTCTTTATGCACCCTGGACAGTCAAGTGAAATTATGGAAAACACATAAACTTTCAAAATTAGATGTTTTTTAAGTAAGACTTTAGAACAAAACACTAAAAGTGTAAAAGCTAAAATAATATGATTTACCTGATTGTCTGCCTCTTCGTTGTCCCGTTTCTATATCAAAACTGCCGTGAGCCTTTGCTGTTTTTGCAGGTTCTGCAGGCCTACTGTTTGCCGTGGGTCGTACACATGATGCTCTCCTGAAATGAAAACCAAAACATAAATTAGTAATAATGACACTTACATCATTATACGTAACTTTGCTATAAAACTCAGGACTCGAGTTTAAGCTGTTTGAAATTATCACAGCGTCAATCTGTCAATAAAAAAATTTGGGTAAAATACCTAAACTGAAGTAACTACATGATTCCCATACCTTCGACGCGAAATAATAATTGTTGTGCCAAGGCTTAAAATAAACATGACCAGTAGTAGAACACCAACCGCAGCGCCAACAATATATGGCCAATTTTTAGGTGCATCTGAAATAGTAAAGCCTTAGCTAAGTATGACATCAAATCACTAAAACGTGACTAAATATGACATCAAATCACTAAAATGTGACTAAATATGACACCAAATCACTAAAATTTGACTAAATATGACATCAAATCGCTAAAATTTGACTAAATATGACATCAAATCGCTAAAATTTGACTAAATATGACATCAAATTACTAAAATTTGACTAAACATCAAATCGCAAAATACAAAAGACACAAACCAAAAACAAAAACACAAACGCAAAACAAAACACAAACCAAAATACAAAACAAAAACAAAATACAAATACACAACACAAAACAAACATCACAATTGACTAAATATGACATCAAATCACTAAAATTCAAAAAAAAAAAAAACAGATTGTTATACTGAAGCTGTCTTAGAGAATACAGTTGGCGACTCTTATGTACATTTTTCCCGCAGGCTTAGGCTAAGGTTCAATTTTTAGACTTATTAGGTTTGGAAAAAAATTTAACTTAACAAGCTTAATCCTTTCTCAGATGAATATTTTCTATCTCATCTGAGACCTACTTTTATGCTGGGATTCGAATTCCAATGACTGGAGTGGGAGGCGTTTTACCATCACCTCTCAGCTATAGGAGCTTGAAGCTCGAGCCCGAGGGGCTCTCACGTCTTGTGGTGATTTAGTACTATGTATACGTGTTACAACTGTTAAACACGGTGCGATATATGTTATTTAACGTATATACACTGCGCTTAGTTGCCTATAGGCAACTCAATGTGAGAAGGGGTTAAACATGTAAAAGTATATTTATTTTTTGTCTCTTCAGAAATTCAGTCAGACGATATTCCTAGTATATACGCCAATTAAGACCTGTAGTCGGTAGTTAAAATTGGTTTACCTTTCGCAGGCAAATTGCTCCTGCTCGAATCGTCAAGATTGGTGTTTATCGCGTCATCACTCAACATAAAATCAGGAGCTGAAAGAATTTTTAATACAAAACAAATACAAGAATCTGTCCCATCTTTAAATGGTTAGATACTGTAGTGACCCGAATAAGAGGGGGGTGATATTTATTTGGCCTCTCCAGCGGGTGCCCCCCTTGTTATTCGGTTACAGACCGTTATTTATTTTTAACCCACACTCCCCCGCCCTTCGTTACTGATATATATCCGGTACTGCAATTATCCGTTGAATTAAACGTTTATTTGTCTTGCGTCAATAGCTTGAGCGATAATACAAGGTTATACGTAGGAATGTGCTTTCAAAATTTAAGTACGCTTTAAAGTTTCGAGCTCAAGTTATTTGGTACTAGAGTCATTTATGCGCTACAATTAGGCTTATTTGACATTTATGGACTCTAATTAGGGTTTAGGGACTATCCGCTTACGGACTCTTATTAGGGATACGGACCCCAATTGGTTCGGACTCGAAATGGAAACCCCCTCTTATTACCCCTCCCCCTCTTATTCGGGTCAATACAGTACAGTAAGTACCTATCGCCCTGTTGGTAACAATTTTCTACTAAATTCAACGAGTGCACCTACACTTACAAATAAATTTCCGTCAACTGAACTGTAGTTGTTTCAAGCAGTGTATGATTTAAAACTATTGATGGTTTTACTATCATAAATATCGGAAACAGAAAACGAATATTGAACTTATAATAAAAGTTTCAAAAATGTTTTAGTTTTCTGCGAATGCAATTGACGCATGCAAATCTTCACCGGCCATTGTCAAATTTTAAAGATATATTATAGCGGACGCAACCAACTTTTAAGACTGAAAGAATTTTATCATTTTTATTACATATCAAATGGCACAATATGTGCACTGAAAAAAATGCGACGATTTACACGAGATTAAAAACTAATCTCGAGCATAAAAATACCGGAATTTCCGCTATTTCCATAACGATAACGAAAACGGACACAGAGTTCATCGGTAACGGAGACGGATATCCGGTTACACCCTGTACGGTAAACGTGAACAACTGCTTAGTGTGTGCTCAACGTTTATCTTGTGCCAAAAGCTTGAGCGATAATGTAAGGTTATATGTGCTTAGGAATGTACTTTCAAAATTTAAGTACGCCTTAAAGTTTCGAACTCAAATTTATATTTGGTCCTAGAGTCAATTCTATGTGCTACAATTACGGATGTTTAGGGACTCTATCCGCTTACGGACTTTTATTAGGGATACGGACTCCTATTGAGTGGGACTCAAAATCAGGACCTCCCTCTTATTACCCGCTCTTATTTGATTCACTACAGTATGTATACCCTAAATTTGACAGTCCTGTTAAAAAATGTACTGTAGTGACCCGAAGTAGAGGAACACTGATATTTATTTGGCCTGTCGAGAGGGTACCCCCGTGTTATCGGTTACGGACTGTTATTTATTTTTAACCCGCCCTTCGTTATCGGCTTAAGCTTAGGAATACGTTTATACCACTGGGGCGCAGCCCTGTTCTATACATTGGCCAGTTTTCACAAGAGTTGAAAACTAGGCCAGTATCAAAATTTTTCTTCTTACCAAAATTAGGTTCACAGCGAGGAACCGTAGCATTCCATAATCCTGACGGCAGACATTGAAGCAATTTTGGACCAATCAAATTGTAACCGAGTGAACAGCGAATGAAAATTCGGCTGCCCACGTTCCGACCTATAAAGAAATAGTGACGCTTTAAAGACAATTTCACTCTGGTATGTGACACGAACATTAATTAGTTAAGTATGCCCGCCGTAACTTTTTCTTACATTAATATTTTGTATTTTATCTGATATATCTGATTTCAACCTTGGATTGAAAATCCTGAGTCTCTAGTGGGAGGCGGTTACCATCGCTGCTCAGCTATAGGAGCTTGACGTTCGAGTAAGAGAAATTTTCACGTCTTATGGAGATTGGGTACTGGATATTATGCCGATTAGGTATATATTAATTGCTAAACACTGTGTATTGTGCATTATTTTGAGCAGCACACACTCATATCCGTACGTTTTTGTTTAAAAGCGAGTTCAAGCAAAACGTAAATTGCGTAAACCGTTATTTCCAGTCAAGGGGCGAAAATTAATTGTAAGTCCGGCAGGTGCTAAGCGTAATATGGATTGTTCAGGGCATTTACCCTGTCCACATTTACCAAAGTTTAATGCGAAAAGTGGCAAAAACATCTTCTTACACTCCACACCCCACATTCATGTTTAGGCTTAGTCTCGGGCTTAGGTTTAGGCTGGAAAAGCGTTTGCCTTTGCCATACCCGAACATTAAGCCTTTTACTATACGCCTAAAGCGTTTATCGGAGAGCCCGTAGCTACCTCACCTTGCTAGGGGGGCTATAAACTTTCAGGAGGGGCATTCTAGGGTTTTCAATGAGTTTCAAGCAATGTTGAAAACTTTCTAGGGGGGCAAAAATTTTCCAGATGGGTTTGGTGAGCCCCCCTCACCTTCCCTTGACTACGGGCCTGTATCGGACCGTAAATTTGGGAGGCAAGTACACAAGAGCGTGAAAAAGCACCTAATTTTTACGATTTCGTTAGTCAAGAAACTGTTTACCTTCATCTATTTGAATCACATCACCGTGAGCAACAAAAAATGGTTGACATTCAAAGCTTGTATCCGAAGCGTTCATTATTGAGTCTTGAAATTCTAAAAATTAAATTTAAAAGTTTTACCTCGACAATTGGTTTTATTCTTCAGAACTGACCAGAGAAGATTGGAGACCGACTGTTAAAATTTCATCCTACTGCTGGTTTTAGACCACCGTGTGTTTCTTGTATACCATTTTGTATAAGTTACACTGTAAAAAATGGTCAGTCAAATTGACTCTTTTTGAAATCAGTGAGTCGGATTTGACTCTGGCGGAGCCGAATTTGGCTCAGTTTGTGTAGTGTAGTGACCCGAATGAGAGGGGGGCTAATACTTATTTGGCCTCTCCAAAGGGCACCCCCCGTTATGCGGTTACGGACTGTTATTTATTTTCAACCCGCCCACCTCCAACGTTCGTTACTGATATATATCCGGTATTGCAACTGTTCGTTGAATTAAACGTTTTTAGCCTTGCATCAAAAGCTTGAGCGATAATGCAAGGTTATATACTTTCAAAACTTAAGTACGCTGTAATGTTTCGAACTCAACATTTTTTGGTCCTGGAGTCATTTATGCGCTACAATTATAGGAATAACTGACATTTATAGACTCTAATTAAGGTTTAGGGACTCTACACGCTTACGGACTCTTATTAGGTATACGGACTACTCTGGATTGGGAATCAAAATGGGGACGCCCCCTTTTATTACCCCACTTTTATTCGGGTCACTACTGTAGTCCGGAAAGTCCTATTTCGGAGAGAGTCAATTTTATTCGCCATATTTTGCAATGTAGAAGTATACTTTTTCTGATATGGGTTAAATATATATTTTGAGTAATCAACTTTACTACTGAACTTTATTTGGTCCAAGAAAGATTTAATGTATTTAAATCTAGTAACGGTAACTGACTTTTAATATGGGTTCCAAATATATCAGATTTTTGAAGCCGTCCACATATTAACGGACTCTAATTAGGTATATAGACTTCTATTACTTAAGAGTCTAAATAGGGACCCCAACTATAATTTATTGCTCCTACGCCTACCCGTTCGGGATCACTATGCTACATAACTACGTTTTTGCTTTTTACGACAACCAAATGCTTTCAACTATAAGGGTTCAGCGCAAATATTGTAAAATTTGCACAATTGGCACTACATAAATGAGACCATTGAGTAAAATCTCCTATAGCTGGGTAGATCAAACGCATTATTTTTGCCATACAAAGCGCAACATTAATTATTCCGACGTTTTAGGAAGACCTTTTATTATATAATGAAAATTCAATTTATCAATGGACAAATAAAAAAATTTAGCATATCTTGTCAGTGCTAAACCAATCAGACATTTCAGACCCTGAGAGTCGCGCGTTTGACTCTGGCGGAGTCGAATTTGACTCAGTTTGTGCAGTCCCGTAGAGCCTATTTCAGAGAGAGTCAATTTGACTCATCATTTTTTGCAGTATACATTGACACCAATTGAAAGTATTTCGCAACCGATACGACCTAGCAACGAAATGAATATTTTTCAATGCAACTTCATTTTCGGAGCTGTTGGAGTTTGTTTAAATTAATTAGCATCAAACGTCGAGTCGTTCTTAGTCCAGCTGGAACCAGCTGCGGGTTTGGAACGACGAGGAGGGAAACTAAGTGCATTTCTGTTAGTAACCACCTACCTTAAAAAGCTTTAAACGTAAGCTATACGAAACGCTAAACAATATAAAATTACACATTCCATTGTCAAAAAAAGGATATTGACGCAGTCTGTCACAGTCTAAAAGAAACACATTTTACTACGTTGTTTAAATGGAAGAACGAAATTTGTATACAGTGATCTGCCAAGTTCTACGTGAAAACGAGTGTTTCCCTCAAAATGTTTATCTATTGTGTCTCCGTCCCTTTTAGTACTTTGTACGTTTTGACAAAAAAGAAGCGAACTTTTAACTACAGGAACCCCCCTCAAATCCAGCATCCTATCTTCTGTCAATAACGGCCAGCCAAACAAGTTCTCTATCTGTGAAAGTTTTGGCAACAAAGCAGCTTACATACAGTTAAAAAAGCGAGATATACATTTCAGAGTTGAAATATTTCCTTTTATTGATTAGCAAAAATTACGTAGCTACTTGCTCTATACACTTTTGCGCTATATTTCTAGATTAAGGATTACGTTTAGGTAAAAGCATTGACAAAAGGTATTGACAATTAAATAAAATTTTTCGGAACCTAAGCCTGTAATGGAAGTGTGCAAAAACACTAGCTAGCAGGGTGCAACCGGAGGTAAAAAATGCCGGAGCCGGAGGTCAACGACAGTTGCCGGACACGGATCCGGAGATGAGGCGAAATTATGTAGTAAACAATGATGGTTAATTAGTTAATTTGCGGCAATATCTGCAACATGTTGTTACGTGGGTTGATTTTACGCTAATTTTCTGCGAAATTTCGAATATTCTTTCCTGAAAAATGTGACAAAACTAAAACGAAACGCGCTAAACAGATAAATTTCGCAATGTTATGCAAACTTTTACTACCGAAATTACCGGAACCTTTGGCAAAAACTCTACCGGAGCCGGAGGCCGATTTTCTGCCGGAGCCGGAGGCAGAAGTTCCCTTGTAACCTGCTAGCTAGCTAGTGTAGCTTAATATTTCATTACTTATACCTAAGGTTTATCCGATGCGAACAACCGCATCATTGATAAAATAAATTGTACCGGCATCCGGTAAAAACATTACTGCTTGATGTCGTATATGAAACTGAAAATATTCTTGAAGAAAGGGTTTTCAGAACAAATTTCAGGTATATATTGTGTTTTATTTAGGATGCTATGGTAGAATATTGCGTTTTAATTGCGGAATAAATTTTAGTTTACAGAACTGTCACTAAACGCTTTTATTCAACCGGTTTGGTTTTTATTAAATGTTGTTAAACATTTTAGCAAAAAACAGTCCTGGGGCTCTTCAGAAATTTTTCACGAGCTCTTTTACACTTGTCAGATAGAGGTATTTTAAAAGATGGCTGAAATATAAACAGTTGGCAATTTCTTCAATGTAGTATTCAAATGAGATATATCGGTGATAAATTTGCAAATTTACACTGCATGATAAGTGTCCATGTGACACTGTCCAGCAGGACTCGTTCTATATACACTGTAAAAAATGGTGAGTCAAATAGACTCTTTCGAAAATAGGCTTTAGCGGACTACACAAACTTGGTCAAATTGGACTCCGCCAGAGCCAAATTCGACTCACTGACGGACACAGTCACAAGTTTCCAAAGGAAGTAGTGTTGTATAGAAATTTCGAGGGATTCTTGTGTTGCTAAACAAAAATATTCCTAAAAACAATGTAGAAAAATGCCAGATTGGGTTTGACTCATAAAATTACTCTAGCTACACGAATTCCTGGGTGGCAAATATACCTATACTGCCAGTTGGTGGTTACTTAGCTGAATGCAGTTTTGGGCCAATACGCACAAAGCGGAGCACAAAAAAAAAAACTGGTCTTCAACAAGCAAAAAATTATTGCACAAGAATGTAGAAAAAATATAAAGGTGGCTTATGGGAGAATCAACGCTGATTCGTAGTAGACAATTCGACCTTGAAGAACAAACAGCAGGGCGATCCAACCCACAAGGGAAAACAAAAAAAACTATTTTGACCCACACAAACCACGACTATCCAAAGGTTTATTCCCAAAGAAAAAAAAAAAACACCAAACAAACAAAAACGACAATATGACTGGTCTTCAACATGCAAAAAATTAAAGCCGAGGGAACAAAAAAAAAAAATTATTGCAGCAATATCTGTTTCTGTTTTTAAATGAGTTAGAATTGCCTGCTACTTTCGGAACAGCGTAGAACAGCAACTGACACTATATAATTTTTGTTGAGATGCTGTTGGGGGGGTACGGCCGGGGTGGTCCCCCACGGATCCGCCATTTTGTACAGACAGTTCAATATGAGTTATAAGTTAGGCAATTCTTTGATACCAGGATGTAAACGGATAGTAAAAATAACGGAAACGGATAGCTATCGAAATAACGGAACCGGAAACGGAAAACGGACATTGAAGTATATAAATTTCAAATAGGTTTTATTTTTCTGCCAACACAATTGAGACGTGCAAATGTTAACCGGGTTTTGTAAAATTTTGACGAAAACATGGCGGATACACCGAAATTAGTAAAATTACAGATGAATATCGTAATATTTGTTTCTGTCCGGACAATTGAACCACATCTGTACTAAAAAATTGCTAGAAATTTATAACTAATTTTGAACGTAAAAACAAACGAATTTCCGGTATTTCTATAACTGAAACGGAAACGGATACCGATTTCTACCGGAAACGGATATCCGGGTACACCCTGTTTGATACCATTTTTGTGCGTACATTATAGGGAAACGGAAACGGATACCGATTTTTACCGGAAACGGATATCCGGGTCACAGCGTTTAATACCATTTTTGTCCGTACCATTATAGTCTCGTTGTACAATATTGTCGTGAAACGTTTCAGCCAAATACTGAATCCAGTTAATTGAGCGTTTACTGTTGAAATGAAATAAATGCATAATTATAGCTCGATAACTTCAATAAGCACTGAACACGTATTGTAGGTACAGGACCGTAAACAAGAACGTGGGGGTCGTTTGTACACTTTCCAAACATTTAACATGAAAGCTTAGCCTTGGGCTAATAAGCTCAGGCTTAGACTAGGCGTCCAATGTAAAGAACAGGGGTGGAACAGTATTATAAGCATATTCCTAAGACTAAGCCTAAGCCTAAGCGTAAGAATAAGCATATTTTTAAGCCTAAGCCTCAGCCTAAGCCAAGCAAAAAATTAGTCTAAAGCTTAAGCTTACTTTTTTCTAGCCCAACAGAAAAACGTTCCGCGCCTGATCATTTACATGAGCCGACTAGGCGAAGGCTTCGGCAAAGGTTAAGCTTTTTGTATGCTTAGATAAGCATTTTTTAAGAAACCTAAACCAATACGTAATATGACCCTTTTTACTTCTCCGATTCACACTTAAAGGTATATGTTGATTACAAGATGTTTGTCCTTGCTTTAAAGATATTTAACTGTTTTGTCATGTATATGATTGGCTATTAATGAAATAACTCGGTTTCTGAAACCATACACTGCAAAAAATGGTGATTCAAATTGACTCTCTTCGAAACAGGCTCTACGGGACTACACAAAATAAGTCAAATTCGACTCCGCCAGAATCAAACGTGTAACTATTAAGTGAGTCAAATTTAACTCAGTTTGTGTAGTCCCGTAGAGCCTATTTCGGAGAGAGTCAATTTGACTCACCATTTTCTGCAGTGTAGTGTTAATTCTTCATAGTATATGTTAAACAATTACTTAACCAATTCATTATTTCTAAGAGCGTATTTAATTTAAGTAAATACGTCATAGACTAAATGTGATGTGCTACAGATCAACAGCTCAGACTACAGACATGTTGTTAACATTGGCTTCATTTAGATTGTCGCCTCATGTTAGCTTCCAAATAAAAAATATAGCTACTTCTGATATTAGAATTAATTTGGCTCATGCCAACGACTGAAAGACTTAAACGTTAACTTGAGTAAATGTAAAGCTAAGATCTCGTAAACCCAACCAATGTCATATTTAAACGGTTAGAGTATCTACACTGCAAAAAATGGTGAGTCAAATTGACTCTCTCCGAAATAGGCTCTACGGGACTGCACAAACTGAGTCAAATTCGACTCCGCCAGAGTCAAACATGCGACTCAGTGAATCGAATTTGACTCTGCCGGAGTCGAATTTTGACTCAATTTGTGTAGTCCCGTTGAGCCTATTTCGGAGAGAGTCAATTTGACTCACTATCTTTTGCTGCGTAACATTGATGGGGCTCATAATATATAATTTCAACAAACACAGTTATGACCAAACTATGATAAAGGTACTCGTTAAAATGCAAATGCATATGTTTGATTCGCTCGAAAGATATTCTTCGCATTCCTATATTAAATAAAGAAAATATTTGACGGTTTGCTGACTTTTGGAGCCCTAACAATGACTAAAGCCCCAGAAACATTTTAGGCACAACACTTACAATTCACACTGCGTAATTTTAGTCAAAATAAACAAGAATTGAAATTTTATATTAAACAAAACTTTCTGTAAAATTTAAAAGCATTTGGAAATTGAATAAATTTTTTCTTAAAGACTGAAACGATTTCATATTTGTTTCCATAGCCTTCAGTTATTATTAAAACGATAAAAATGCCAATAAACAAACAAACAGCAGAGTCTTACGCTTAACCGTTACGATTATGCCGCTTTAGCTGCAATAAATTTTACATTTCAAAAGGCGTTTCGTTATGGATTTTGATTATACTAAAATTTTAGTCTTCTTAAGCTATTTTTTTTCTTAGTGCAACCACTTGAAACAACTTACATTCATTAAAACAAAAACTTCACATAGATGGACGCAAGCACTTGAAAAGAACCACAACTCGAATACCGTAGCGAGTTTCTTGGTAAGTAAATAAATTCATAGCATAACACAGCATCACTATTGCTATCATTTCAAAATAATAACAAACGGAACTTAATGAAAACAACTGAAATTTCTTGCACATCGTATTTAGTACTGAAAATTTGCACTGTAAGCTGAGTACCAGGGTATAAACGGATAGCAAAAATATCGGAAACGGATACGGATAGTGATCCAGATAACGGAAACGGAAAATGGATATCGAAGTATAAAAGGTTCAAAAATGTTTCAATTTTTGGCCCACACTATTGAGACATGAATCCTATTCACCGGTTTTTCATAAAATCCGAAGGAAAAAATGCCCGATGCATCGAAATTTTTAACATTGCGGATGAATTTCAAAATTTTCATTTCGTTTCAAACAATTGCAGCATATCTGTAACGAATAATTGCGAGATAAGTTATATGCATCGTCCAAGTCGTTGTTCATCAAATCATCGGTATCGTTGTTAATTACACGCAAAACTGTAAGCTCCACGCCCGGTCCTTCTTCGTTACCGGATACTATATCGACGTTAGCGGTTGCCTCATCAGATGAGATAGAGCAAGACACTGACTTCTGGTGATCTGCGGAACTGTTTACCAGTATGTCTTCACTGCATGACACTTGTGATTCGGAGCAATTTTCACATAAAACGGACTCACAAATGCCAGCAATAGCATAAGCGTCTTGACCAATAGCGTTGCTGTTAACCGGATACACATCGCAACACTTGAAAGATTAAGTAGTAAACGAAACAGACATACTTCTTGACCAGGCTTTTCCGAAAAGCTCTCCAAGCAGCTCATTGTCAATCGTAGATCCAGCTTTTGAACGAAACGGGAGATGAACAAATGTTCGCCAATTTTGTTTTAACTCCTCACGGAATGGCACACGGTCCAGCGGTTGTAAACGGTGAGAAGAATGTGGAGGAAAACATAACAGCTCTATATTGTTCTCATGCGAGCAAACAACGCGTGATCAATCAACGTGAGATCTGTGTCCATCAAATACGAGTAGAACACCTTGGCCCTGCGGTACTGGACCTTGTCAGAACTACACGGTCGGGACGACCCCTTCCTCCGGGGTACTGCGAATATACACGGCTTTACCCTAAATTTCTCCGAAAGATATGGCCACGCCGCGAATCGAACCTCGGATCTCTCGCTCGCGAGTCAAGCGCGCTACCCATTACACCATGCGGCCGATATTCTAATTTCCTCCGGTGGTATATGTACACGAGTATGTATGTGTCTTAACATTACACACTCTGCACATACACAAGCTACACAGCATTACTCACATTCCCCCTTCTTTAGATGGTCGCCCCGACCTATGTGTTTTAAAAAATGTTTGAACCATTTTTGAAAAGCGTCCTTGGTCATGTAGCCGCTATCTGGCGTGATTATCAAAGTGTTCCCAAGATAAACTTTTTCAAGACGACCTTTTCTCGCTTACCTTTAAGTATAACTGCCGGAGGTATTGAGAGTCCTGCAGCGCTTACCGCTGCTACTACAGAGACCGTTCGACCGCGTTCACCCGATACCAGCATAGGAACGTATTTGGCACCTTGTCGAGAAATAACTATTCTGCATCACATATCCATTAAAGATAGCTAAAGCAGAAAAAGGAAAAATATGCTACGCGACTAAATATTCAGCAAAAAACGATTGTAAAATTAATACCCCGATAATTTGACTCATTTTAAAAGAAAATGCCTCTTAAAAACGCCTGATTCTCATCTTCGATTCATGACTTTCGGGAAAAATAATTCAACTGTCAATTTAATCCCTACTTCCCGCAAAAAAATCTCGACACAAATATAACAAGATATGAACTAAATCTCACAAGTTCTACTTAGAACTAACAAAATTTAGTAGTAATTTGCGTACTGAAGTGACCCGAATAAGATGGGGGGACTGAAATTTCTTTGGCCTCTCCAGAGGGTAACCTCCTGTTATTCGGTTTATACGGACTGTTATTTATTATTAACCCGCCCTCTGCCGCCGTTCGAATGACATATATATCCGGTGTTGCAACCATCCGTTAAACTAAACGTTTGTTGGTGTTGAATCAAAAGCTTGAGCGATAATGCTATAAGTTATACTTAGGAAAGTACCTTTAAGTATGCTTTAAAGTTTCGAACTTTTCTGTTTCTAGTGAACGCTCCGCCTAAAAATATATTCCTAAGTACAAATAATTAAAACTTTAAATTTTAGTATCATATGATATTCTACAGGACATTCAGGCTAGTTGATCACAACCTTGCAGACATTTTCAAATATGTCATATGATACTGTTGACCATATTTCTATTATATGATATTGCAGTACAAATACAAATAGTAGATGTCACATTACTGTATTGACCCGAATAAGAGGGGACTGATATTTATTTGGCCTATCCAGAGGGTACCCCCTTGTTATTTGGTTACAAACTGTTATTTATTTTAGTAGTATAGTCGGAGCCGTACGACCACAGGGGAGCGGGGAGCAGGGAGCAGGGAGCAGGGAGCAGGAAGTGTAATTTATTGCGGTATAATTAATGACCTGCCATAAATCAATGAAGCGTAAATTTAGTTTTAATTCTGCATATGGTTATTTTAATTGTATATAACATATAAACATACAATAATTGCAAAATGCTCAAAAAGTTAATAAAATTACGGAAGCGCCTATTGAGTATAAAATTTTAAAAAGCACGTTTGGCTGCCAATACAAATCAAGTATCTGCATTTACCCAAGGATTCTTTAAATTTCTTTGGAATATTAGCGACATACTATAAAGGTTTCATGATGCTTATTTCTCGCTATAATGGAATATTTGTGGGATAGAAAAGGTGTTCGGATACACCCTGTGGTTTGTGTTTACAGTTTGATTGATTTTGTCCGTTAATCATTATATTACAATGAAAAAGATTTAGTTTACAAAGATGTGTCACGTAATTGTAACTTGGTGCTATGTTCGTGTAATTGGGCAATGGATGCCAATCAGCGAACCTTTGTTTGACGTCTATCACTCAAATTTTGAGTTTTCAACTTATTCCAGTGGTATTTGTACTTGTAAGAGAGTTGTAAAGCAATATAGTTACATGCAGAATATTTGAATTTAGATGACAAAAACATTACTTTATGCAAAAATTGTACGGAAAAATAAATTATATTAGTAATGGACTCGTCGAAACACCATCATCATGCACAATTCGTTTTGGATAAAAATAAGTTATACTGTCCCGCTTTTGTTCATACTGCGTTAACGTGTTATTCTTTAACAACCGAAAACCATGATTTGTTCCCCCTGCTTTCTGCTGGTATTCATGGACTTCCATAAATGTTTCTTTTTTTACGTCATTGGTCGTTTTTGACAATCCTTTGGTCGATAATTTTTTGGAGCCGTCTGATTTCAACCCATAATATGTTTTGCTATTCAGCGCGATCATACCGTCACCGCTCGATTCCAGCTTGAATAGTCCTGGTGTTCGTTGACTGTATTTATCAGTCGCAATAAACCTACTATAAAGTTTTCAAATTTTTCTCTTTTACCAGGATCCACGCTGTCTTCTAATGTTTTGTTCACCACGGCAAAATACAACGAATCGGTGTCCATTTGTATCATTTGAAAATTCTCTTTTCCCAAATGGTCCATCAGAAACAGATAGAATTCCAGCATCCTGAGTTTTGCATACTGGTATACAAAAAACAGAATTATGTTGGGTAAATCGTGCACCACCTGAATAAGTAAACAAATTACACAAGCAAAATATATTTAAAAATAGTTTTAAACCGCAAAGTCAGCATACACAATCGTTAATTTTATAAATGAGAATAGTGTTCATATTTGTGTTACAGCGGCGTTTAGTTTGTATATGAAACGGACTGTGTTTAAGACTCATTTACCCGCTTCTTTGCCATGTGAATTTCGTAAATACCATCTCCAATTTCATCTAAGTCTTTGAACAGAGGATCGACAAGCATTTTTTGTGCGTCCTGCTGGGTGCCATAGGTTACATTTTCAAGTTTTGTTTTGTCTAATAACAGTCGTCCATAATAGTTATTCCCAATCAGTTTGTACATTTCTCCTTTAACGTTTTCATTGGGATCTTGATACACTTTTCTTCGTTGATCAGCAACCTGGAAACAAATATGAAATGTGAATTGCATTTGCAATAACAACGCTTCAAGTAATTTTCCAAAACTATTTTCGTTCATTATTTATTTTGTAGTTAAAAGATTAACGTATTGTTTCACACTTGTTGACTTGCAGTTTGTAAAATGTTTAGTTTCGTAACTAAGCTCACCTCTTCACCCAGATGTTCGAAACTAGCTACGCGCTGAAACTCTACAAACTGATATAGGCGTGTGATTGTGATTCCACATTTTTCAAGGTAGAATTTCAATAACGGTGTTGCTAGTAAGATTTTTGTTGCATGATACGATCCAATTAGTGCGCGGCGTGGGGATTGCATAACGTTGTTTGCATCAGCGTACACTCGCATATGTTCACCTATATATTCAACGCTTATATCCACGTTTTTGAAAATAGGGGGCATTTCTTCCCATCGTTTTCTTATTGATTCATCCCAGTACAGAATTTGAATGTCTACTTGAACAATCCCAAATATTTTGTTACTACGAATACCATTCACCACATTGGAAACTTTGACGCTGCTCGGATCTTTGAACCCAGTTTTAGCGTTTTGTGATATCCACTCTGCCCAGTCTGGGTCCTCTGCAATGGCTTCACGTGTTGTGTTGAATTCGCATTCCGTTGCTATAATTATTTCCGCGTTTAGTGTCCGAAGAAAACGATGTTTATTCTGTGTTGCCTGCTGGCGCCGGAACATTTCTTCGTCTTGGATATAACACAGAGGACATCCATGCCAGTAACAACCATCAAATTCAATGATAATTGCATGATGATTTCCATATTTTCCAGCCGGTACGTATCCATCGACGTATATCTGGTTGCTCCGCTGTGAAATACTTTTTGTCCTCCATTAAACCGATGCTCAACTTTTAAGTCATTTCTTGCAAATCTAGTTGCCAACTTCCTTCGTTCATACTCAACAAATAAAAGCTCTAAAAGACCGTACGTATAACTTTTGGTGGCTTTCAATTGTATTTTGTGATTCTCAGTTATTTTATTTATGTGTACTCTTGTTTCAGCTTCATAATCTTCACCTTGTGGATGCACGGGTATTTGTTCACCACAGGTGCTGTTTAATGGTGTCCAAACAGCAAAAAGGCCAGTGGGCATATCCTGACACAATGCCCAGAGATATAGTGAGTTGGCATCGTAACCTAAAATTCTGTTAACCGGTTTTCCTCCTCGAATAGTTGTTTTATCGACCTCATGATACCGATGGAAAACAATGGATGGGCCTCCAACTATATTGTTTTTGATTGTTTGACGAATCCCTTTGAACCGTTCGTTAAATAGCGTAAATAGCCCTCCTTTAGGCAAATGTTGCATCATTCTTATTAGAGCTACACCAGGTAAGCTAATCGCTTGCTTGAACATATCGATTCTCCAGGATTCAAACTAATCAAACATCTTTTGCACCTCTGTAAGAAAAGGTACCACGTCCCTGTTGTTGTACCAAATAAGCATGTTCCGCATGCCACACATCTTTTAAATACTCGTAGTCATCGTTGCTAATGTTATTCTGCCGCAATGTGCTGTTGAAAGCTACGTGTGGTGGTAAATCGGTTTCTTGTAACTGATCTAACGTTTCGAAACACTCGTATGGCCAAAATCCCTTTCTTTGCTCAATTTGAAAGGCCTTAAGGAATTTATCATAACTTATGCCCGGGCTGAGGTAGTTTGTAATGTCCAAAAAAACCAAATTACTGGTAGCGAGCGACATAAAACTGTTATTTTTCTTTATAGCGTGGTGAATTTTCTCACCGCTGTAGACGAGATGTGGTATGTAGTAACGTTGTATTAAATTCAAATCAAATTTGGCGCTGTTGAATCCAAGCACTACCAACTGACGTATCCACCGGTTGAAACGTTCATAGTATACCTTCCATTTTGTAGTTTCTTGGGCCCTATTCCGTGTGTCGGCTTGCTTTTCAGTCATATTAGCACCATTCTTTTGTTTCTGAAGAAGACGCCGATATTCGCGCTCGTGTTGCTTGTTCAAGTCTCTCTCCTGCTTCAAACGTTCATAAACATCCGAGAATTGATCTTTAAGAATTGCAAACGCCATATCGCTGATTTCGGTAAGATAGGCGTGCATCTGATTTATAATTTGCTCTGGTTCGCCAATAAAACATTGTGGATCCTCGTAACCAGGTACGTTGCTTGCCACAGATACACTTGCTGGTATCAGCAGTTTAGTATACACCAGCTTTTGGCCTTCGTGTGATTCAGCATTGCGCATCTGAAACCGAGCTTCAAAATCATATATGGCGCGAAATCGATAAAAAGTGAATGGTATGTCAAACCCTTCTTCCATCATTTCTTCATGATTTGTTTTTGAAAGACCAAAACCACCACCTTTGTAAATATACTCTGTTTCATTTCTATTACATCGTCCAAGATGGCGCTGAAAGTTACTAAATTTATTCCATAGCCGGTCGCAACTTTCACATTGCCAGGACTTGGTGTATAGAGGAAGGTCGCTTATGTAAGAGAAGTGATTGTCGTAGAGGTTGAGATTAAATGTTTCGCAGTACATACCACGCGATTTGCGTACGATATAAGCTGATGGCCCGGGTGGAGGTGGAGGTAAATCTGGTATCATTGCGTGATGCTGCTCTTCATCAATATCGGCAACATCGAAAGTTTCGTGGTGTTCGAGTATATCATCTTCCGCCATATCATTCATGAATTCAGATACTTCTCTGATTGCTGGCTCTTGAATATCATAGCTGTTTTCTACGACATATTCGCTATCGTCTTCCGTTTCATTAACCAATATTGGTGTAAATGTAGGTACTATATCATCTACTTCTCTCATCAGTCTGGTAAGATCACTTTCTTCTTCAATTTCACTTACTTCCAACTTGTACACGGCAATGTTGATTTGAAACATATCCTCAAGCTCGTCTAACTCGTCCAGGTCTACACCCTGGAAATTAATGATTGAGCTTGCATTACAAAACTGATCGCAAAGCATAGTTGTATGAGTTTCCAGCTGCACTTGATTTGTGGTTTTACAGCCTTGATGCAAGGCTAAGCAACGGAAAAAACACTTTGCATCGATATATGGACGACCGTAATGATCTTTTTCTAGGGAGATGATAGCCTTGTTGTTCTTAATATAGCTTGGGATTACAGGCGGTCTTCCTATAAGTGGATGTGGAACAAGTTTGTTGATCACCACTGTCAAGTTTGTAACTCGATCCACGACGAACTTTGTATTTGGTCGTTGTTGACGGGCCCATTCTAATATATCCTGCCTGTCAACCATCCGCATCATTTTCTCGAAATCTTGTTTGCCGGCAATAAGTACAGGAGTTTTAAAAAACGGGTGTTGTTCCTGCTATAAAAATAAACTGTCGCGTTTGTCAGGATGTTTCTAAGTATAAATCCAAAGCTTAAATTCCACTTAGCCTTGTGGTTCTGCACCATGTATACTTTTTCAATTAGTTCTTTAATTTCATCCTCAGATGATGTCAACATTCTGAAGTTGAACTTGTCTTGAAATGGTCTATTTCTATGGTAATGGGTTTGAATCTGATGCCAGTTGTATTTCACCAATTCATCATCACCATCATAACATACGAGATCTTCAGGCGGTAACGCCACTTTCTTTAAAGTCTTTTGTTTCAACCGTTGAGAAGGAAACTTTTTGTTTGTTTCAGCTTTTTCAACTATAGTTGCCAAGGCTTGCTCTTTAACATGTTTCCGGTGACCTTCTTCATGTTGTTTCAGCTTGTCCTTCCGGAAGTATGCTTTGTTACAAAACCTACACTTGGACCGGTCTTGCTGGGTGTGCTTTGCTTTAATGTGTCGTACTAAATTGCGTTTTGTGGTAAAACTCTTTCTGCATGTTTGGCACTGGATTGATAACGCGGTATCCATTTGTGGCAAAGAATCTGTTCTTAGCGTTGACTGCGTTGAAGCCATATGAGGAAACTTCTCTGGCGGCTCGTCTTCATGGAACCAATTTGATTCTGGTCGTTTTTGTTGAACTTTTGCTGTGTGACTCATGATGTGATCGGCCAATTTATCACGTCTTGCAAATCGTTGTTTGCAATGCTCACACATAAGTTTTGGTAGCTCGTGCTTTGTTTTAATGTGTCGTACTAAATATCGTTTTGTGGTGAACCTCTTTCCACACTTATCGCACTCCATTGCTCTGAAACAAATACACTGAAACCTGATATGTATTAATACTGAACTTTTAAAATTTAACCGCTACACTCAGCTTATATAGCTTCTGTAACAATTAATTTCACTAAATAAATCATTTTATCAATAATAGGCAACTTCATTTTTCATCTATGCTGGTACTTCTTTTGCTAAATACGTTTTCTGCACATGTCATAAACCAATCTAACGCAAGTCCATTAAATGCTTCTAAGTCTGGTCAACATGATTACTGCATCATCTGTTATAAATGGGGTCACTAGCTATGATTAATTGCTTTCAAATTCTGTCATGCGTTATGAATGCACCATCTGCCCCAAATTTGGTGGCTATTTAAAGGTCACGTCATTTATAAAATTGATTCATTTGTAGCTTAAATTTACAATGGACGGTCACATCATTTCCCAAATATTTCACTCAACTATGGATCAGCGGGATTGCGCAACCTGGTGGAATGAGAGATGTGGTAGGATTACAGCTTCAAACTTTGGTCGAGTTCGAAGTGCTTCGTCCGACAAAGTTTTAAAAAAGTTGTTTTATGATATTAATTCACCAGCAAATACTTTCATACCCACTCCTTGTTTAGTTGGTATAACTGAGGAAGAGAATGCAAAGCAGGCATACATAAGTTACTATTCTAAAGAGCTAAATATCCCAGTACTAGTGCACAAGTGCGGCCTTTGTGTTCCACTTCAAGCTCCCTTTATAGGTAGTACTCCAGACGGTATTGTCACTTCACCACAGTTTGCACAACCAAGAGTGCTAGAGATTAAATGTTTATACGATACGGAACCCGCCCCACGCAGTATATTAGACATTGGGTTGAGTCGTAAGTCTCGATTCTATTGCAAAATTGATAAATGTACTGGTAAGTTTACGTTGAAAACAACCCACAAATATTATTCGCAAATTTTAGGTGAACTTGCAATTACGGCTTTACCTGTAGCAGATTTGGCACTTTATGCTCCAAGAACGAAAGAAATAAAAGTTGTAACCGTTCATTTTAATCTTGAGCACTGGCAAGCTCTTTTTGAAAAATTAGGTACTTTTACGACAACTTCATCAATGGAAAGATTTTCGCTCAACCCCCCGAACCGAGTCGAGCAATCACTATCTCGGAAATCGTTGAGACTGAACCTATGCAGATTAACTAATCCGTTACCAATCATTCATTTCCGTCATATATCGTCTGTTCACTTTAAAAACGTGAAGCCAAACAAATCGTATTTCGACCTTAATAAGCCACAATTAAAAAAGCTCATATATCACACTTACCTTAACGCTAATGATATTTTTCAACAGTCAGAAGACAAATTTGCAATTACTATGAGTGTAGGTAGCGCGATAGGTGTAGTGAAGCCTGAGCACCGTACGTCAGACACTTTGAGAATAATCTACGTATTCACCGGTCACAGAATAATAACAGCCTTTCCTTATTAATGAATATTACTAATAACTTGTGTTGTTAATTAATATTTGATTTATGCTCTATTTCTATAAGCTGTACTATAAAATTATATTTTGCTTATCTAAAATAAATACAAAAGTAGTTTTTAGTGCAATTACTTATTGTGTAGCGTTATTTCGCATCTATCCATTATTTACGGGCACATGATTATGAATAACCATTTTTCAAAAAGTGATCTTGACAATTTATGCAATGCAATAATGGCACTTGTTAAAGAAAATTGTTCGGGTTGTCAAGAACAACGCTCGATGGAAGAATATTGGGAGCATGGCGGTTTGACGGGGTGTCTCTATGCGTTTGATTTTCACGCCGATGTCTATTTAGATTGTGCTATTCAAACACTGTCTTTATCATACTCAGCGCGAGATCATGCAATTCGTGTCATTTCTGAGTACTACTACGCCGTATATCAGCATACACACCCGTTACCTGTGGCAGATAACTTAGAAGACCAAATGTTTCGAGAAATGAACTTCGAGCATTCCGTAGCAGTGATAGCAACACCAGAAGATTATCCTCGTATAGTGAAGAAACTTTTACAGTTACGCCGAAATAATTCAGATGACTACAAAAACTATTTATCAAAAACGCTGAAAGAGTTAATTTTGCTTCGACCTAATTGGACATACTTCTCGACCAGGCTTTTCCGAAAAGCTCTCCAAGCAGCTCATTGTCAATCGTAGATCCAGCTTTTGAACGAAACGGGAAATGAACAAATGTTCGCCAATTTTGTTTTAACTCCTCACGGAATGGCACACGGTCTAGCGGTTGTAAACGGTGAGAAGAATGTGGAGGAAAACATAACAGCTCTATATTGTTCTCATGCGAGCAAACAACGCGTGATCAATCAACGTGAGATCTGTGTCCATCAAATACGAGTAGAACACCCGGCCCCCGCGGGACTGGGCCTTGTCAGAACTACACGGTCGGGACGACCCCTTCCTCCGGGGTACTGCGAATATACACGGCTTTACCCTAAATTTCTCCGAAAGATATGGCCACGCCGCGAATCGAACCTCGGATCTCTCGCTCGCGAGTCAAGCGCGCTACCCATTACACCACGCGGCCGATATCCTAATTTCCTCCGGTGGTATATGTACACGAGTATGTATGTGTCTTAACATTACACACTCTGCACATACACAAGCTACACAGCATTACTCACATTCCCCCTTCTTTAGATGGTCGCCCCGACCTATGTGTTTTAAAAAATGTTTGAACCATTTTTGAAAAGCGTCCTTGGTCATGTAGCCGCTATCTGGCGTGATTATCAAAGTGTTCCCGAGATAAAATTTTTCAAGACGACCTTTTCTCGCTTACCTTTAAGTATAACTGCCGGAGGTATTGAGAGTCCTGCAGCGCTTACCGCTGCTACTACAGAGACCGTTCGACCGCGTTCACCCGATACCAGCATAGGAACGTATTTGGCACCTTGTCGAGAAATAACTATTCTGCATCACATATCCATTAAAGATAGCTAAAGCAGAAAAGGGAAAAATATGCTACGCGACTAAATATTCAGCAAAAAACGATTGTAAAATTAATACCCCGATAATTTGACTCATTTTAAAAGAAAATGCCTCTTAAAAACGCCTGATTCTCATCTTCGATTCATGACTTTCGGGAAAATAATTCAACTGTCAATTTAATCCCTACTTCCCGCAAAAAAATCTCGACACAAATATAACAAGATATGAACTAAATCTCACAAGTTCTACTTAGAACTAACAAAATTTAGTAGTAATTTGCGTACTGAAGTGACCCGAATAAGATGGGGGGACTGAAATTTCTTTGGCCTCTCCAGAGGGTAACCTCCTGTTATTCGGTTTATACGGACTGTTATTTATTATTAACCCGCCCTCTGCCGCCGTTCGAATGACATATATATCCGGTGTTGCAACCATCCGTTAAACTAAACGTTTGTTGGTGTTGAATCAAAAGCTTGAGCGATAATGCTATAAGTTATACTTAGGAAAGTACCTTTAAGTATGCTTTAAAGTTTCGAACTTTTCTGTTTCTAGTGAACGCTCCGCCTAAAAATATATTCCTAAGTACAAATAATTAAAACTTTAAATTTTAGTATCATATGATATTCTACAGGACATTCAGGCTAGTTGATCACAACCTTGCAGACATTTTCAAATATGTCATATGATACTGTTGACCATATTTCTATTATATGATATTGCAGTACAAATAGAAATAGTAGATGTCACATTACTGTATTGACCCGAATAAGAGGGGACTGATATTTATTTGGCCTATCCAGAGGGTACCCCCTTGTTATTTGGTTACAAACTGTTATTTATTTTAGTAGTATAGTCGGAGCCGTACGACCACAGGGGAGCGGGGAGCAGGGAGCAGGGAGCAGGGAGCAGGAAGTGTAATTTATTGCGGTATAATTAATGACCTGCCATAAATCAATGAAGCGTAAATTTAGTTTTAATTCTGCATATGGTTATTTTAATTGTATATAACATATAAACATACAATAATTGTAAAATGCTCAAAAAAGTTACTAAAATTACGGAAGCGCCTATTGAGTATAAAATTTTAAAAAGCACGTTTGACTGCCAATACAAATCAAGCATCTGCATTTACCCAGGGATTCTTTAAATTTCTTTGGAATATTAGTGAAATACTATAAAGGTTTCATGATGCGTATTTCTCGCTATAATGGAATATTTGTGGGATACAAAAAGTGTTCGGATACACCCTGTGGTTTGTGTTTACAGTTTGATTGATTTTGTCCGTTAATCATTATATTACAATGAAAAAGATTTAGTTTACAAAAATGTGTACCGTAATTGTAACTTGGTGTTATGTTCGTGTAATTGGGCAATGGATGCCAATCGGCGAACTTTTGTTTGATGTCTATCACTCAAATTTTGAGTTTTCAACTTATTCCAGTGGTATTTGTACTTGTAAGAGATTTGTAAAGCAATATAGTTACATACAGGATATATGAATTTAGATAACAAAAACATTACTTTATGCAAAAATTGTACGGAAAAATAAATTATATTAGTAATGGACTCGTCGAAACACCATCATCGTGCACAATTCGTTTTGGATAAAAATAAGTTAAACTGTCCCGCTTTTGTTCGCACTGCGTTAACGTGTTATTCTTTAACAACCGAAAACCATGATTTGTTCCCCCTGCTTTCTGCTGGTATTCAAGGACTTCCATAGATGTTTCTTTTTTACGTCATTGGTCGTTTTTGACAATGCTTTGGTCGATAATTTTTTGGAGCCGTCTGATTTCCACCCATAATATGTTTTGCTATTCAGCGCGATCATACCGTCACCGCTCCATTCCAGCTTGAATAGTCCTGGTGTCCGTTGACTGTATTTATCAGTCGCAATAAACCTACTATAAAGTTTTCAAATTTTTCTCTTTTACCAGGATCCACGCTGTCTTCTAATGTTTTGTTCACCACGGCAAAATA
>JASANG010002199.1:0-42355 GCA_030248215.1 Enoplolaimus lenunculus
TGTAACATAGTCAGTAATTAAAATATTGCCAATATAGCATTCGCAGAAAAACACAGAAATGAACAATAAATTGATAAGAATTTTGGGGACTGGAACACGAATTTCAGCAATTAAAACGAGCTTTAAGGTGCATTTAAGAACAATCAGTGGTATAAGTTGCTGCCACGATAGCATAAATTTAGCGTTTGATGTTTGAGAATTAGCAATTAACCCGCCTTCAGAGTAACGCAGTACTGTTGACAAGCATGAAAAGCGTTGTATTCCGTCTTTGTCAGGAACTAAAGTATAGAAAGTAATGTCAGCTTCACCTGATTCAAGATACGCTAAGGCTCCGGTCCAGTTGTGGTATGGTGACAAGTGTAAATATCCTCCACCAGCGTGCGCGCTTGGCAATATACAAAATGATATATGACTTAAATGTAACGCTTCGATTAAAAGTATATAACCTGCAATGTCTTTGTCGTATTTGTAAGCGGAAGTTGCCTGGGGCATGCATTGAGTTAAATTACAACACTGACGTTGATGAAACGTTGCGTAATGATCTACGATAGTTAAATGAGGCAACATATTAAACGTGTACAAACAGTCTAAAAGAACAGTTATTTTTTAGTTAATATAAACGGCCAATGTTACTTTGAGAGGTGTAACAGTAGATTAAGCGTATTCCTAAGCCTATGCCTAAGCAAAAATGTAATCTAGAATATAATCCTACTCTTGTATAGATCCACCAGAAACCTGGACGCCCCTTATGTAACATGGGCCATATTAAATGTAGAATTAG
The DNA here is from genome assembly GCA_030248215.1 of Enoplolaimus lenunculus. Classification (NCBI taxonomy): domain Eukaryota; kingdom Metazoa; phylum Nematoda; class Enoplea; order Enoplida; family Thoracostomopsidae; genus Enoplolaimus; species Enoplolaimus lenunculus. The sequence continues at coordinate 782 of JASANG010002199.1, forward strand.
CTAAATTTTCTGCAACACGCTCAATACTGTGAAAAATTGTCGATGTCTAGGTAAAGACTTATATCATTTTAATAAAAGAGCGTGCCTTTCGTCTGTAGTCCCTACGTTTAGGGACTCTGTTTTGTACCTACTCACTTGGAACACTGTCAGAACAACACTGGCTGTAAAGCACATGCCTGGTTGTCGCATCCAAGGCCGGAGCGGCCACCACCCATTCCCCCATTTGGGAGGGGGGGCATCCGCTAAAAGGGTCCCCACCCTAACCGGTTAAAACAAAAACCGCCGAAGTTTTAAAAATGCGTTTGGCATCTGTCTCGCTTCGCTAGCGAGTTTGAAGGCCCCACCATGGAGTTTGGGGGGAGCCCCCACCTCTGTCAGCTCCGGTACTGGTGGCATCGTTTTCCGACACTAGTCCTAACAAAGAGGGTGGCTGGACAAGTTTTTACAACAATACGCATTATTACGTGGATGACCCATGAAATACTGATAAAAAAATTTAGTTATAAAAAATGCTGCTAAAAATAAGAACACATCGCAGTTTAGCATGGCTATTCTAGCAATATTGAAACTGCGAGACTCAGCCATTCTATCAGAAACGTTGATGAGCAAGGGTGTGGCTACTGTCAGCCAGCACGCATGTTAAACAGTTACGCATGGGTGCAGCCATGATTGCAGAAATGGTGGTTAATACGTAAAAATTTTAATCGAGTTTCTCCTAAAATGATTGGATTAAATTCACAATGGAATTTTAGCTCTCCCGTGCAGTCTAAAGTCGTACTACAATTTGTACACTTCAAAAAATGATGAGTCAAATTGACTCTCTCCGAAATAGGCTTTTCCGGACTACACAAACGGAGTAAAATTGAACTCCGCCACAGTCAAATTCGACTCACCGAGCGACTCAGTTAGTCGGATTTGACTCTGGCTGAGTCGAATTTTGACTCAGTTTGTGTAGTCAGGAAAAGCCTATTTCGGAGACAGTCAATTTGACTCACCATTGTTTGCAGTGTATATTGAGCCACAACAATAAAACCGCAAATCATGAAAAACTATAACACATCATTTGTTCTTGCCAATCAAACTTATTCAAAAGATCATGAACTGCTTCACCAAGTAGCAACACCAAAATGCTTTATTCTTCTAAACAAATGCTTTAAAAATCAAGAAACATTATAAATAAACTCGTTAAAAATTTACCTCAGACCATTTTTTTGTAAAAGTAAAAACCAAAACGACGCAGAAAGTAACGTTTACGCAGCAGCCACAAATTTTGCAGTCAGCTGAAGGAATTTAACGATATTGGAATACTACTGCTAATACCAATATCATGCGTTCGAGTTGTGTTAAATTTTTCACGGTCAGACCACTGGTCCACGAGTTATCGTCAAATAACGTCTGTTTCAAATCATTGGTGGCAGCGTACCAATTATTTGACCATAGCTCGTTAGCTAGACGTTTGACTGCTGCAGAAAATTTAACACAGTTCGACTCAGTTCCACAATTATTTTCGTCGAATGATATGTAATTTGTCTAACTTTTTAGCTAAAAAATTTTCGCGTGTATAAAGAGTATGATGCTGTTTTCGATTGCTGTAATCAATGAAAAATTTTCTGTAACTTATAAAATGTTTCCCGCATGGCAATGAGTGTGCATGAAACATGCAATTTAAAGCCTTTGGCTCTTATTTTACTTGTGTGCGCAGTACAAAATATGTATCGATGTGAGATCTGTATGGCACACAAGCGTTAATAGTTTATCGTGTGAAAATGGTGTATAAAACCTTTTAATCTGAGAGACCGGTATGCCAAATTTTAAATATGTTTAAACGCTGTATTTGGTGTCGGATCGTAAAAATTTCTGATCGGAATCCCCTTGAAATATTTAATAGGAAAAGCGCTCGCAATATACTTATCGCTTCGTATGTACAGCTTACGGCGTAAACATTGGCGAAAGAAACACCAACATGAACTGGAGTTGTTTGGCAAAACTTACTTTGAGTTAAAGTTTGGTGAAAACTATACTTTGAATTAACAAATGTTTAGCTATTGAAACCAAGGGCCTGTGATATGCTGGGGCGTCAGCAGAAAATTATGGTGGGGTGGCAACTCAAAATTGTTAACTTTTAGACTGAGGCAATTTGGGGGTCACCAGCCAAATTTGGACCCATGTATAAAACTGGTCCGGATGGTTTTCCGGCGGGGCTGTAATGGAGTCTGTTTAAGCTTTAGGTTAACTTTTTTGCTTCGGCTAATGCTTAGGCTTTGGAATATGCTCACCCTTACGCCTAAGCTTTTAATCTAGGGTTAAGCTTAGGCTTAGGAGTTTGATTATACTTCTGTTCCGGCCATGTTCTATACATGGGCTCAAATTTGGGAGGCACGGCCCCCAATGCCCTCTGTGGTGGACGTCTGTAGAGATATTAAGAAGTTATGGGGGGACGGATGTCAAATTTTTTGGATGGTTTCGATTTTTCCTTCCAGTCGTCGTACGCCCAAAGAAGGTTGGATTTTGAAATTTGGATATTTCCACTTCTCATTACCTCCTTTGATTATTCCACGATCAAATTTGGATATATGAAAAATTTGACTTGAAGAACTAAATAAATATTTTTAGTGAGCTGCAACTTTGAACGTTGTAAACTTTGAGTTTTGATGCAAACGATCGTAAAAAACGCCCATATTTGATTATTTTTTTGGGGGGGGGATTTGCCGACTAATTCGACAATAATCGGCACTTTTCGAGAGTATCGATGATACCGGTACTGCAAGAAAATGCTGATTCTTTGTCGATACTTTTTGCACTTAGCAATCAGTTGAAATACTTCCACTTTTGCTTGCCGACATATATATAGCAATGTGTCTGATCAAGAAACTGTAATGTATCCAGCCATTGTGTTTGAAAAACTTATTTGAACAGTTTTCATGGTATTTATAGCCGTTACGGTTGTTAAGCTTTGAGTATTCGCGTTTATAATTATGTAATGTAGTATCTAAGCTGGTCATTAAGCATAGGATTAGGGTCTTTAATTTGTTTTTTATGTTTTGGCTCGGAATGAAATCAACAAAATCAAGACACTTCTGTAAGGACATCACTCCCGTGGTTAATTCACAAAAAAACTCAAACGACACCCTTAAAACCGCCTAGCATTTGGATATAACAGTTTATCACTTAGCGAAGCACAAGAGTCAGCAAACACTTGGCGGATCTGTAAAAATCTGTTCGCTCGCCGCGAACATTTTCATACGGGCGCGTAGCCCAGGGGTGACAGGGGGTTCGCCCCCCTGGAAAAAAATTTGGCCTTTCATATAAAATTTTTAACTTGCCTGCAAGTCATCAAAAACCCTTGAATGCCCCTACTAAAACATTTTTAGCCCCTCCTAGCAGATGAGCTGGCTATGGGTCTGTTTTCATACACCTAAATATTTATTCGTATGCAACATATTCAGACATACACGCAGTGCCAGAGCAGACTGGGGTGGGGGCTCTGTCCAAACTTTAGATTGGGGGTCCTAAACTCGCGATACGAAGCACTAACTAGAAATATTTGTAATGTACCTGTCTATTTTGATGTTAGATATCAGATAATATTATGCAAAGTGGTTAAAACTAACGCGTACATCATTTGAATTTACAAAATCGTAGTTACGGACATTGGTCGTTCATCCCATAAAGCCCCCATTCACACGTACAAGTTTTTACAGCGAGAAATCGCAGCTGCAACTTGAACGAAATATTTGCCGCTGCAAGTATTTTCAAACGAACAATCCGATTGACCAATCAAACTGCAGGTGCTAGAAATTCAAGCGACTTGCAACTGCGTTCACAGGTGCAAATTAAACTCTATTGCATGAATCCCAATGAATAATTTGCAGCAGCAAGAACTTCAAAGCTGCTTTGTGACCAAATTTGCACATGTACCTAAGTTGCACGTGCAAGGCTTAAAACAAAAATTTCAAACGTTTTTTAGGTTTTGTCGATTCTTTTTAACATTAAGCCTATAAAATATCAAATTTACATGACGAAATCAGGATGTTCCAATCTGTTTGTATAACAAACTTTGCACAAATTTAAAGTTCTGACTACTTTTACAAATAAAATATATACATCAAACCTAAAGTAAACAACAAAACACAGCAGCTTTAAGTCAAATTTTATGATATTTTGGCCAATGTAAAGAACAGGGGCGGAACAGTATTATAACCGTATTCCTAAGCCTAAGCCTAAGCCAAGCAAAAAATTAGTGTAAAGCTTAAGCTTACTCTATTGCAGTCCCACAGGAAAACGTCTGGCCCCTGATCTTTACACGGGCCGATATTTGTTAAAGTTACATCTCTATTTGTTCAAGGTAATGTGATTTCACAATATTTATTTGAAAATCATTGTACGCCGTGCAAATATATATTGCGTCGGGGTTTTGCAACCTGTTGGATTTATGACATGGGTTCCGGCAGGTATGTGACACGTTTACAGCTACACACCCCCTTGTATTTATAGAGTAAAAAATAAAGATTTTGGAAATTCAACAGATGATTTAAAATTGTTCTTCGCAGGACCCCACTACAATACTCGGACCCAGTATTCTGACAGCGCCCATCATCTTCATACTTGTTTACATTTGAGTAAATAATACATGGCAAATCGAAAATAATAATCATATGCAAACAGAATCAAGTCACAACCTTAGTATGGCAATAGAAGTTGCACCGAGCATAGAAACTGAACAGGGTGCAAACGGATAGTAAAAACAACGGAAACGGATACTGATTGTTACAGGAAACAAATATCCGGTTACACCCTAAAAATGAATATATATATATTAGTTCAAACAGAAAAGTAATGTATAACGCCTGTGCTGAGGTGCATGCTCCTGGCGTCTTGAATCTGGGTAACAATTAGGATACTGATGGCAGGATCTCATTTTTAAAACAGTTTTTGCCAAAGTAAAGCATACGGCTTTGGAGAATGTTCAACACAAAGCGTACACGTTTATCCCGTTAGGCCCTGCAGGTATTTATGAACAGCCAAATTATATTTGTAACTGCAAATCAACGAACCGAATTCAGCCAATCACATTGTCAATGCAAGTAATTCAGACAACCTCACTGTCATTGAAAATAATTCAGCCAATCACATTGGGAATGAAAGTGTTTCAGAAGAATCACATAGTCAATGCAAAAAATTCAGCCAATCACATTGTCAGCGAAAATAATTCCGCCAATCACATAGTCAATGAAACTCGTTTAGCCAATCATATTGTCAACGAAATGCAATTCAGCCAATCATATGGTAGCAAAACGACGCAGATCTATGGCCGCCTATTGATGCTTTTAAGTAAACAAATCTACACCATAAAATTTAATGAGCAGGATCCAAAGTGTGGTTTCACCTAGGCAGGTAGGGTTTTGGTTTTCAATTGGCTATTTTTTTACGGATCGTAATTGCATTAAAACTGCTGATACGTGCAGACAGCATCTTGGAATTAATGCTTTAATACCAGGTTGATTATTTTGTGTTGGTGACAGCAGTTTGGTTTTTGCCTGATTGTTCATAACTAACTTTGATAATAAGCAACAGTGAGTAACATAGATACTGTCATTTGCGGTTAATATATTAAACTTATAAATAAAAATATTCATACTAATTTTGTTTATTGAAACATTTCATCGAGGCCGAATATATTTTGCGTAAAATTGACAGAATATTTTGTTGCTTTGGTTGTTTGTGAACAACTTTGGTCACCGTACTGCTGTAACGAAATGTTAGTTGTGCGCATTCTGATAGTCCTATATGTTCACCAAGGCGTAAACCATTTAGGTTTCAACTTCTACTGATACACAAGCTAATTTATGCTTTGATATACCAATTTTAATGGCGCGAAAGCTGTCCAGCGGCCCTATTCTCAGATTGTCTAGCATCTATCACCAGTTAGCAACAGGGTTGTGGAACAAACTATTAAACGGTGTGGTTATAAGAAGTATCGCGTATTTTTACACTTTAATTTAACCTACTTTTTTATGAGAATGTTCAGATTGGTAAATTTCACAGTTCGTTTGTTTGAAAACCTATTTAACTGGTGACAGATGCTGCAAACCTGTTGAAACATATGACTGTTCAGCATTTTTTTGTTTCTGCCATACATGAGTTAGTGCGCTTTTTGTTCTTTTCTGTTATATAGTGTAAATTGTAATATTTAATTAAAAATATTGTGTCTTAAGTTTCAGAAAGGTCTTGAAAAACTTGGCAGTATTTTAAATACAGAAGTACGTAAATTATCTAAAATGTTAACTTTAACAACATTTACCCTTTTGTTATAATATAAACAATAGCATTATTTGCCGTTTTAGCTTGTTTCGTTTCGAAACAATAAACATTGTGTGCGCGACTGTTTGTGGCGTATTACAAAATTCAACTGCATAAACTGTCGCAAATATTGTCAAACTGCATAAACTGTCGCAAATATTGTCAAACTGCAAAGTGTACTATTGCAATTAGCAATTGCACCATTATATCTCATGTTTCATAAACAATATTACCGACAAGAATGCCAGGTAGAGTACCATACGGGCAGTGGGTGAAAAATAAAAACTTTCGTTTTAGGTGATTTTCTGTATTAATAAAGTTCGTAGCATATCTTATTGCTATATACCTTTGTTTGAACACTAAGCATTTAAGTATTAATATCTGGCAAGGTTTTTGGAACAAGCTGAAAAAAACCATTCAAAACCTTACGCAAAACGTTAACTTTAAGGTACAACCGGAGGTCCGGCTCTGGCTTCGACAAAAATTCAAACCCAAGTTTTGGATTCGCGTCCTGCCGTATTTTTGTCAAACCAAAATGGACGGTGTGCAATTTCTGTAATTGACAAAAAAGTTTACTGACTATGTTAAAATTATAGGTTTAGACAGCAACTACAAAAATAATTGTTTTTAAATTCTACAAAATTACGGACGTGAGTTGATAAAATACCTTTCTACGAACTGGTCAACTCAACATAAAAACGAATTTTCTAAACTTTTAATTTCGTTTGTGAAATAATATTTTAAAAAAATTTAACTAATCATGCACTACAAGCCCTCATCCGGAAAAATGCCTACCGTATAAAAAAGACGGAAAGGAAGACAGCGATATGTTTTACTAGTCAAGTAATATATACCATATTGAACGCTATTTTCAGAACCTGATAAGCAATGAGGATTGCCGTCCACAGAACCTGGTTCTTTTCCTAAATTTAAATTTTTATCCGCTAATTGCTTGAACCAACGTTTCTACGTTTATATGTAATATTTTAATATGTTTATAGGCGTAAAAATGCAAAACCGTTTTTTTCACATTTTTAACAACTTTGTTTGTTTCAATGCAAGTGTACATTGATCAGGTACAATCAATTCCAAGGTGGTTGCGTGGGCGGGTTGCAAGAGATCAGACGTTTACTCAAGGAATTTTTTTATATCCTATACACCAACAGGTTTTCAGCATAGTGACAATCACTAAACTATATTAATATTCTAGAACATGCCACACCAAACCCACTCTCGCCCTATTATATTTTAGCTGTGAACCCTGGTAGTAGACAATTGCGTTTCTAGCTTGTTTTACAAAATTTGTGAAAATATTCAGTTGATTTTTTTACTGCAAGAGCATCAACATTTATTGTTCAGGTTGCCTACGTGGTTTGTTTGTGTTAGATTTTGGCGAAATTTATACGTTGTGTTGTTGATGAATCAATTGGGCATGAAACGTGCTCTTAGTCTCATATGCAGAGAGGAATTGTTACTTTTAGGGGCAAAAAAGTTCTAGAGTGAGGACCAATGTTACAGTGTCGTAACAGCAGTCTAAGCATAGTGCTAAGCTTAAGGCTAATCCAAATCCTAAGCGTAAGTATGAGCTTATACCTAGGCCTAAGTCTATTAAGTCTAAGCCTAAGCCTAAGCAAAAAATTGTCTAAAGCTTAAGCTTACTCTATTGAAGTCCCGCAGAAAACGTTTCGCCTCTGATTTTTACATGAGAAACGAGCTTAAAGCGGTAAATAAATTGTTGATGTAGAATTCTTTTAACGATGTTTACAAATATTTTAGACTGTGAGCCGAAAATTTCGTAGGAGATAGCCAATTCACACTAGCTATCACAGTGTGATCAATATCCGGCCGGAGCCGGAGCAGAGCCGGAGCCGAATAATTAATTCTAATTTAATACTAGATGGCATTTAAATATCAGAACGTAGCTTATAATTCTTCCCACTGTGGCTTAAAGGTACCCAAAATGTTTACGTGCCAAAGTTTAACATCTCACGCCGATGCATTTTTAGTACTTTGTTCCATGATTTTGTAGCGTTGCGTAAAGTTGCAATATTCGTTTGGCCTATGTTCCTTTTAAGGGCATCTAGTTTATGGTCGGTACTATGAAACAGAGGTTGTTAATATCAGGGATGGGCGTTTCGGTCTCAGTCTCGGCATATCTCTGTACTTTGCAGTTACCCTTTTCTTGAGTCTCGGAGGTTTGGAACCGACACTAGAAGTGGAGGGTTCAGCAAACGTTGGTAAACCTGTAAAAAGCAGAAGTTAAAATTATGAATCAAGAGATGCCTGATGAATAAAATTTGACGGTGAATTTATGATTTTTCATAGTTCCGCAATAATTAAGAGCAAATATTCTGAAAACATTTCATGGCTGGCCTCCGCCCATTCGTGGCTATGATTAAGGCTATTATTTTGCTTAGGTTTAGGCTTACTTATAGACCCGTTTTACACTGAAGCTTAGGCTTAGGCTTAGCCTTAAGAATAATATGAATATGCGGAGATATGTATTCTGTTACACCACTAGATAACACTCGTCATATATTTGGTTTTCCAGCGTTATTGTAACCCAATAAAGATTGTGAACGTGCACGGTCACATGCAAACATTAACATTACATGTGTGACAGAAAAAATATGTAAAAGTAAGCGAATCACTTTGACGGTGGTTGGCATAAATACGAATGATGGTGTAAATTTTTCATGTTTTTGAAAAAAATTTCCGCAACTTAAAATCAAGAGCCAGATCCGGCGCCGGATGTCAATTTGTTTGCCGGAGCCGGATATCTGGTTGCACCCTGCTAGCTATAGCCCAGGCGTATGTTTTATACTTTCCATTTTTATTGTGTTGCTGCGGTGTTTTTTTATCATTATGATTTATTGTTTTTACGTTTATTTAATAAAAAATTACAATTTAGCGCATTGTGTGTATTTTAGCATAAAAATCTGTTCGGCAATTAATACTTCAAATATTACCTCAAAGCAACCAACTTGTAGAATGAGAAACAATATCGCAAAATCGTTTACAACCACAATTGCGGATCAAATGTTAAATGTTTGCTGGCGAACACTGGTCAGGTTTGAAAATGCACCGCGTTTTCGGACTACGATTCATATGTTAATGTTATATGACAGTAGATGAGATTCGCTTTGCGAATTGTGACCAATTTATTGATTTTCAATTTTAACCCTCGAACTAATTTGGGCATTTGAGCGCTTCCTCACGCAGGCGTAAGAATAATCCTACGCCTTACACTTGGTTTTACGCAGGCCTAACAATAATACTAAGCCTGAGTCCTAGCATAAGTGTGAGCCTAAGCAGTGGCGGATCCAGGATCTCAAAATGGGGGGGGGGGGCAAAATTTCACAGGTAATAAACTTACTGTTGACTCATACACAAACCGCGAACTATTGTCACAAAATTGCTATATAATTTTTGTCGAGATGCTGTTGGGGGGGGGGGCACGGCCGGGGTGGGCCCCCCCATGGATCCGCCATTGAGCCTAAGCCTACACGTAAACCTAAACTTAAGCCTAAACTAAAGCAAATCTTAATCGAATGTTATGCCAAAATCTGATAATTTTGAAAATCTCAGAGGGAAGTGCGCAATAACGCGCATAACTGATTCTTAGCTGTTAACAATCCATTGCTGATCCCAAGGTACAAGTATTAAACTCTCTATGCAATTAAGTAATTGATAATAATTTTTCAGATATTTCAGGAACAGACACTTTTTGTCTTCATAAATTTTTACACAAAATGACCGTTTTTAAAATGCTGGCTACGTCTGTCTCCAGGAGTCCTTCTATACTGGAGCGTCCTATTTCATATGATCGTAGGATACTGTTAAACTTTAGTTCATTGATTTATATACGTTAATCATTGCGTCAAATTTATGCTTAACAACGCAGCTAAAACGGCACTTGATGGCACGGACCACTGAAGTAACGCTGAAAAATGTCATCTGGAACAATATCAGTGAACCTCGGTATTCAAATTGTTTTTTGGTCGGCCAGCTATCGGTAAACGTTTACAATGATTCCGAGCTGCCCCTCAAGAAACAGTTTCAAATCCGAATACGAAACTGAAATGTTACGGAAACTTTAATAAGCCACCGAAACGGTGCGTGATTGAAGAAACTTATAATAATGATGGTATAGAACGGCAAGTAGTGTGGTTTACAAATGGTCGAGCAAAACGATATGAACATGTAATCATACGCTTTTTGGTGCCAGCAAGACGTCAAACACGCAAGATATAATTGACATTTGCGGACTCTAATTAGGGTTTTAGTGACTATCCGTTTACGGACGCTTATTAGAGATTTGGACTCCTATTGTTTGGGACTCAAAACGGGGTCCCCCATTATTACTACTCCCTCCTTATTCTGGTCACTACAGTACCTACCAAACTGCTTCAACAGAGAGCCGTTCCTCGAAACTCATGATCCAAGTTCACATTAAATTTGGTCTCGCAAATGTGAAACATAGCGAAATTGGACATTGGCTGAGTTTCTGAAATTTTACTCAAGTACAACTAAGTACTTAACTACTGCTAAGTATTTACTTAACCATTTTGCTGTTTTGAAAAGCGTACTTAAGTTTAAGTAAATACTTAAGTCGCTGACTAAGTTTGATATAGTACAAATTAACCGTTCAGGCGTATTGTCCCTGGTCTAACTAGAATTGTAGGCTCAAGATACCTTCTTGATATAAAACTACACGATTACTTTATTTTTATGACAATGGCTAACATTTGGTGTTCTTGTGTTTTTGAGTGCAAAGCTAGTAACTTAAGTAATTACTTAAGCATAACTTAAGTAAATACTTGAGTAAGATATGAGAAACCCAGCCAATATCATATTCTGCGCCCAACAATAATTATAGACAGTAATTGAAAATTTCTTCTATTAAAAACATGCGCACTATTAACAGTTTCGTGTTGTATTTTTATTTGTGTTTCAGCACCTTTCTTGCTCAAAATTTGAGATTTTGTGATTCAAAAATGTAAGGAACCGCGGTTGTTTAGTTTAAGTTTGTGACCAATCAAACTTAGTTTAAGAGTTAAGGCTTTCTGTTAGCCGAGAAATATACGCAAATCCCAATAGTAAAAACTACAACCAAACTCAAGTTCGTTAGCATCATTTGTTGCTTAATTTTCAAGTGTTAATCTAATTGGCTGATTCCAAGATTGGATATTAAATGTCAACCAATCACGTCAGAATAGAACGTTTTGAAATATACGATATTGGCTACTATTGACGTATTTTTTACTATTTGACCAATAAATATTATTCTTAAATTTTCTATAAATTTGGTGGTAAGTTTGACTCTTTTTGTGGCATATTCCAAGTAAATGCTCAAATATTCATTTTTGAATAGCGCCTCCATATTAATACAGCACTCCGGATAGATCAAAACGATTTTTGCAAGTGGAGACACTGTAAAATCAATAGTGAATGTGGCAAAATGTTATATTTTGATTGGACGCATTTTAGCGATTGTCAAAACGCCATACCAAAAATAAGTTTTTTCGAAACACCGAAATAGTTTTGTATTTTTGACACGATTCCTTAACATTTGATCACGAAATTGGAATGCAACACAACATTTCACGTGTGATACAATATTTAATGAAAGAGTTAATAACTTACGTTGCTGCATTATGCAAATGGAAAGCAGCATACAAATTTTAGAAAGACTGGTATTTTTCGGACCCGTAGCCAGATGGGTACACGGGGGACCCAGCCCTACCATGGAAGAAATTCGACCTTCCAAGAAAATTTTCAATTTCACTTGTAAGACATTTATCCCCTGTATGGCCGTCTTGAAAATGTTTTCCCCCTCTAGTAAAAATTGAGCAGGCTACATGCGTTGCGTTTTCGTATTTTCTATTTCTATTAAGCATATCAGAAAGTAGTTGCAATCGAGTTCTATGCGATACTGACAATTCACACTAAAATCATTCTGAAACAGAAATTGGCAGTACATTGAAAAACAAGATCTACAAGGAAGTCGCAAAACACACAGTCCTTTGGACGCTGTAAAAATATTCGCCTAAGGAGAGGTGGCGAAAATATTTGTAGGAAGGCCAAACTTGCTCTCGCCTACTTTCCAGCTGTGAGTCTGACCTCTTTATACAACAAACTGAATCCCCTCTAATCTACGACAGATAGATAAAGTCACAGGAACAAGAAATAAGCGATAACTAATTACTGGTGCAGATTAGCTTTCATTTTTGAATCCATGCAAAGATAAGGGCCGGAACGTTTTTTGCGGGACTGCAATAGTATAAGCTTAACGTTTAGACATTTTTTTTGTTTTGTCTTAGGCTTAGGCTTTAGGCTTATAAGCTTAGGTCTGAGAATACGCTTATACTTCTGTTACGGACCTGTTCTATACATTGGCCAATGTTTGTAACAAAAATTACTGCAGAACCATTCACAACTTCAATATTTTTAAGAAATAACATATATGGTATGGACTGCGATTCAACACCACTAAATGCTCATGTCTGTCCGATTTTAGGCCTGTGGTGTTTTTATACATCACGTAGCTTAAAACAATGATTACCTCCGCAATCGTGAGAAGCGCTTGGCACAAACAATGGCGGTATTTAACCAGGAGTGAACCGAAATTGTGTACCAGATGACCACGTCCGTCCAAATCTTTTTCTCCACGTAAGGGACTGTTTTGTTGATGTACTAATTATTAATGATATGCTAATTCTATTGGCCAATATTTGTGTCGTTTTTTGTGCCAAACCGCACGAATCCAAGTTTCTGGGTAAGCCACTTTATGGGACTCCCCTCTCGGCAGCCACAGTTTCATTGAAGACATGCGAATTTGAATCTGTTTCACAGGAAGTAACTGTTGTCAGCATAGATTTGGTGATAAGAAAGCATATAATGTGGCCGAGAAATCGTGTCACTCCGGCTATTTTTGTGCGATAATTTTCCTAGTTTTCAGACAACAGTTGTTGCTGTTTGATTGTATTTTTCAATTAATTTTAATAGTCCGTGTAGACGTTTCAAATTTAAATTGGTAGACAGACTATACGCAATGCAAAACATCCGCTGCCAGTCCGGCCGGTCGATTAGCTCCTAACAGAGGTGAAGCGGTTTTGCTTTTATCGTTAGTTAACAGATACAGGCAAACATAGTATGGACTTAGCCAGGATTTCTATGTTTCTTTATTGTTTGTACCGAAATCAAATCCGTTTCCTCTATAGCAAATTAATTAATCGAAATAAAAATTTTTCGTAAAGCATTTCTGGGGGGCACAGTCTCATTGTCCCCCCACCGCTGGCTACGTCTTGACACAGGGTTTGTTTTGTGACAGGTTCATGTTTAATCCGAGGCCACTTTCAGCTTAGTAAAGACGTTCACATATGTTTAAATAGAAAGTTTGAGTTTAGCCTTATATACTCAAGAAACATTCGTAGTATTCTTCCGAGCTTGTCTAAAACAACGGTTCACCTTATTTATCATACCGGTTACCCAAACATGCTACAAGTCATCAAACTACTTCTTCATCTGCACACAGCTAATATTTGGACTGTGAGTACCTAAGCCTGTTTCTTTACAAAAATAAATGAATACTTCGATTACTGATTTCTTTGCCTGATCCCGTGAGAATACTCGAAAAGTAAACACGTTGATAAATACAATGGTTAATGTAATAGAACGGGTAGTAACAATAGTAGTAGCATTTCGTACACCTGATATTAAGCTGGCTCCAAAAGCCTAAGCCTAAGCATAAAACAGTGTAAAAGCATAAGGTTACTCCATTGCAGTCCAGCAGAAAAGCGTTCAGACCCTGATCTTTTACATGGTTGAAATTTTGAACCCAGTTTGCGTCCATAAAATTTTATTTAAATTCAAAATTTCGTACCGCTTAAAATGAAAAAATGTTTCATTTCCAACACCATGGGTTCTACATATTTTCTCGCGTTTTATTTAAAGAAAAATTGTAATGTCACTTTATTAATCAAAATTGAAAACTGTTTTTGATATATCACAAAACCCAACGTTTTGGTTAATTTTAAAATAGGTTTTATGAAACGCTTAATCCATATCCATTAGCTTTTCGTGTTCTTAATTTCTCACGCAGTTTCTGTTTTGGTTAAAAATTCAGTCAGCAAAGAGAGATTTTCGATTTTCAATGGCCAGACAGCAGATAGTGGACGACTAAAAAACTGTGTATATATATATATTTTGATGTTTAGTCGTAACTTTACATATAAACCAATAGACTTCTGTTGTAGTGACCAGAATAAGAAGGTTGAGTGAAATTTATTTTGCTTCTCCACAAGGGTACTCCGATTCCCTTTGGGCCCATGAAAAGATCAGGGGCGGAACGTTTTTCTGTGGGACCAAAATAGAGTAAGCTTAAGCTATAGACGAATTTTTTCGCTTGGCCTACGCTTAGGCTTAGGCTTAGGCTTTGAAATATGACCATTCTTACGTTTAGGCTTAGGCTTAGGCTTAGTCTTAGGAATATGCTTATAATGGTGTTCCGTCCCTGTTCTTTACATTAGCCGCCCTTTGTTATTTGGTTACACAAGTTTTTTATTTTTAATTCACCCCATGTTGTGTTGATCTCATGACCGTTAATTAAGGCTTATGAACCTTATCCGCTGGCGGTCTCTTATTAGGAATACTGACTCTTATTTATTGGTGACTCAAAACGGAGACCGCTTAGTGTTAGCCACTTCTTATTCGGGTTACTACTGCAGAACTTCAAGAACTAAATCCCGCCTACGTCACTGCGCTCAACTGGGCTCTGTGAGCAAGTTCTTTTACGTAAAACTACACTTTAAGAAAAGTCATTTGCGGTCAGACACGGACACCGAAAAAACATCATACCCAGCCAACAGCCTGAAGAAACAATCCAACAGATTTTTAAACGTCTCTACTTCTCTGAGCAGGTTGTTTGCCAAATTAAATAACTTAACCGCCACTACAAAAATACAGACGAAACTTGTATTTTTACTGTCCGCTGACAGTTTTTTAATAGTTTTATTGATTTTAAACTTACTTTGATGTCGTTGTCTTAAATTATCGTTTAGTCTAAACTAATCCTTATTAGATCACAAAATAGTGTTTTTTAAGTTTTGCCGGAAACCCATAAAAGTCAACCAGTGGAGATTTTTTGAAAGTTTTTAACCACAGATAGTACAGTGCACGGCAAAATTAAATTTTATGAACAGTTGTATACTGGTTTGAATTTTAAATATTTCACCGTTTGGTATGGGTCCTATGTGATGAGCGAAAATGTCAATTCAAGCTAAACACTGTGAATATGTCGAATTTAAACAAAAAATTAATATAGCTTAAACAATTAAGCGTACAAGTAATGACATTTTTCGAAACATCCTTTTAGATAAACTGCAGTAACACATTTTGGCAATGTAAAGATCAGCGGCAGAGCGTTTTTCCGCGAAACTGCAATAGAGTAACCTAAACGCTTAACACTATTTTTTTTGTTTGGCTAAGGCTTAGATTTGGGATTAGCCATATAATTATCCTTACGTTTAGGCTTAGGCTTAGGTTTGAAATTAATTTTACCAAAATGCGTGTGCTATGGTTACGGCGCTGTTCTTTACATTGGCTCACATTTTCAATGCTAAGCCAATAGTTTTGTGTGCTTTAAGTGTTAATGGATCGCAACACATACTGTTTAGCAATTCTATTAAACATATGCGTAGTGCAAAATCTCAACAATCATGAGAGCCGTCCTGTCTCGAATGGAATGTGAGTCTTAAAAAGCTGAGCGGTTTTGGTAAATCGACTTCCATCAAAAAATATGCGTGGTTCGAATCGTAGCTTAAAACTGAATTTCAACTGAAATAAAATATTTCTGCGGGAAAGAGTTAATAATAATTAAAATTGACATTCATCTTAACTTTGCAAGACGTTTACCGACTTTAGCATTTTTTTAAATTTTATCAGTCGTCGGTACAGCTGAACTGTGCAGCGTTTAAAATTTAAACCACCCACGTTCATGGACCACTTTTCAATAAGCACGCCGCGCTGTTTAAGCGGCTAAATCGGCGTTACAGAATTGATAATATGAAGGAAATTTGATTACTGTCGCGTTCTGGTATTGAAAAACTTTACCAAATACGTTTCTCGTGTTTGCAAGTTTGACAAAATCTGGGGGTGTTTTTTTCACAAAGCTAATATATTGTCGCAAATATCTATCTGGTCTATTTTAGGCCAATCACATTAAGAATATTGGACAAAGATATACAGGTGAAGGCATAGAATTAAAGCCTACGCCTAAGCGTAAAGATAAGTCAAAACAAAAACGCCAGTCTAAACGTTAAGCTTACTCTATAAGCCATTCACATTAAGAATATTGGACAACGATATACAGGTGAAGGCGTAGAATTAAAGCCTACGCCTAAGCCTAAGGAGAAGTAAAAAACGATAGTCTAAAGGTTAAGCTTACTCTATTGAAGTCTCGCAGAAAAACGGTACACCCCTCAAAGTAACATTGACCGAAATTTCGTCTCTATGTTTCGTCTCTTCCCAGGCTGCTGTGTTCCTGACATGTAAAAATAAACTAATGCGAACATTTATGTATATTGGTTTAACAATTGATAGCCAGATAATTGCAATATTAAAAAGTTTCTGCAGTATTTTGTTTACTGAATACATTGTTTAATATATATGTTTTTTCCGGCGTGGTGTAAATTTTTTTCGTCTAACATTCCTACTCTATTTTCGATGTAAATTTAGCTATTTCCAGGCCAGTAGCTGACTCAACGTGCTCAGGTTAAAAATTTTACTAGAAGATGCGTTTCAAATAATCTATACAAGCGAGACTGAAACTTTTCTACAGTAGGTCAAAATGTTTCGACGAAGTGAGCCCCGTATCCTTCCTATGGCTGCTGGCCCAATCATACCGTCACAGCAGAAACTTTAAGCAACAAAGCCAACGCGGGACCAGGGTTTCGACCCGGTGAGAAAGGGAATTTAGGTACAATTTTAGTAGTTTCATTATGGCAACTTAATCCCGCATCCAATCGCCGAAAGTTGATTTTCAGATTTTTTCTAGGCTTAAAACGCCAAAATGTTCTTCAACTTTTTAAAAAATGCTATGCAAACTACTTTGCTAAACGTATACTTTGAGCAAACTTCAAAAATCCTTTTTGACATGCATTCGAATCAAAAGTTAATCAGCACCGCTGTCAGCTTTGAATCTATGCAAATATTGGCCAATGTAAAGAATAGGGGTGGAACAGTATTATAAGCATATTCCAAAGCCTATGCCCAAGCCTAAGTCTAAACCAAACAAAACAATTTAGTCCAAAGCTTAAGTTAATACTCTATTCTAGTCACACAAAAAACTTTCCGCCCCTGATCTTTACATGGGCCCAAATATTCATAGGCGCCGCCAAAATATTGGTTTAGGATGTGCAAGTGCCATGAGGAGATCAATGGATGAGCCGCTTCTAGATAACTTTACTGCAGTTGCAAAATCTGCAATGTTAATCTGTATGCACCTTTCGATATAAAAATAGCTTCAATGAAATTGGCCACCAATGGGTGTAGCATTTGGCATCATACCAGTCATGCTATCAAAACGACTGAATGCGGTTGCGTGGATAATCGCAAATCGTGTATCAGATGCAACCAGTCTGCTTTTCTGACAATTATCGTTTTTTGGCATATACCAATTGTTTGTATGACGATGGATACGGGAGAAAAGTTTCCAGAAAAATTTCGATAAACAAGAAAAACAATATTAAAACAAGCTTTGTTAAAAATGTTTGGGATTCTTGAAGTCAAAAAAATTTCTTTACTTCGCCACACTCATTCGCGCAAATATATTAACAACAATGAGTATTCCCTGTCTTAAATAAAAATCGTGGCTACGCCTGGGTTCCGGACTATATTTTGTATGCTATTTTGGCTGGTCAAAGTTTAATCTTTTACGACCACGAAAAAATAAGGATCCTAAAAGTTAGAGAAAGTGAACTTTTGTGGTTTATACGCTGTATATAAAATTAATAATGTTTTACTCTAAATTAAAGTTTTAAGACTAACATCAGCTTCGGGGTCATCTTTAAAGCAGAGGTTATATTGCTAATATCGCGTTTTTGAGTATAAAATTTAAAACAACTGCAAAACTGTGCTAATGCTAGTAACTAGTTGTTAGGTGCCTTCATGTGCTAGCTCAGTAATGTTGCTTAAACAAATGCTTATATATTTCCAGAACGAAAATGTGAACCCTGGAAATTAAGGGGCCGTATTGTCAAATGTGTATTTGCACTTATCATCAATTGGCGATAGGTTGTCTAATTATTTTCAAATTGAAACGATGATGTTCGGAAATGAAATATATTTCTTGCTCTGCTAAAATTCAGCTTTAAGTAGCTGTCACAGTCAACTTGTTTTGAGGTCCTTACTGAGGATAGATGATACACGCATCAAAAGTTACAACTGCTAGAACCATGGTATAATTAATCGTAAAAATTGCAACTAAATATATTCTCTAGTGTAAGAATAGATTGAGCATATCACCAACCAATAACTAACGAATTTACATGGGATTTCATGAGCTCAAAAACAGCTGACTTTGCTAGAAATGTATACACCATGGTGTAAACGGATAGTAAAGATAACGGAAACGGATATTGATCAAAATAACGTGAACGCAAAACAGGTATTGAAGTACAAAAGCGTACACAAATGTGTTATTTTTCTATCAACACAATTGAGGAGTTCATATATTCACCGATCTCTCATAAATTTTAAAAAAATGGCAGATACATTGCAATTTCAAAGATTATGGATGAATTTCGTAATTTTCATTTCATATCGAACACTTGCAGCACATTTGTAACGAAAAATTGCGATAACTAATTTTGAACGTAAAAATAAAAGAATTTCTATTATTTATATAACGGAAACGGTCACCTGCTTATATAGGAAACGGAAACGAACATCCGGTTACACTCTGATATACACACATTTTACCGTTACATATTCTTCAAATCACCATGGAAATCTACTTACTATTTTTACATGGAGGCAAGTTAAGTGTAGACGGTGGAAGTCACGAAGCTTTCTGCGTAAAACAAGCACAAACAATCATTGAAAATTTCTCCGTTTTTAGAGGCAGTCGCTAAACTGCTTTGTCTGATCGATGTGCAAAAGTGTCACTCTTCAAGTTTGTTACTTAGTATTGAGAGATATTAGCGTTCACAACATTACACCACCACTAATCCAGAGGGTTTTTTGTGATCAAATGGTACCTCCCTACTTTACATTTTTCAACCTCAAATAATTGGCATACTAATAGCATGCAGTAAAAATTGCGTTTCATAACTTTTGCCAGCATGCCCTCGTCAGAAATTTCTCGATACCACCGCTACATTCATATCTGCTAAAAGTGCTGTCCACAAAAACTTCTAGTCGGGAAAAATATTTCCTCGTTCCTTTGCGCTGCATTCTGTTCCTGGTAATACTTATCAACCTTATGATACTGCAGAATGTGGCAAAAGCTAAAATGCTCATTTTTATCATCCCTCCAGGAATTTCATGGAGGGGCTATATATCAGGAGAACAAAACCAAAGCTCCGACTCTGGCTTCGGCTCCAGCTGGCTGCACCCTGCTATTTATCCACCTAGCCAACACGAGCATTCACCCCATATGGTATGATACTTGAGTTAGTGAACAGGGGGCTCACCCTCCCTGGACGAACTTTACCCGCCTAGAAAATTTTTAACCTTGCTTGTAAGTCACCGAAAACCGTTGTATGCCCTTCCTCAAAAATGTTTAGCCCACATAGCAAGGTGAGCTGGCTACGGGCCTGACGATGACATAAAGGTGGGGCCTATTTTTTCCTCTGTACTGTTTGGACAGGAGAATGAACCAACTCAAACTCCCCGCCTTTGTATATTTCTATCATTAGAATTCCAAAGATGCTTTTGCATGTATCACTTTTGTAATTTATTAAATTTTACATTTTCACAAACGTGACTGACAGATATTAAAATCTAAAAATATCTGTTCCGAATGCTCTATTCCTCTGTTCTCGTAAAGCTAAAATTTTGATCTGTGCGTTGCATATAGGATATTTGGAGTGCTACTGCTAGAATTATTTCCCGTTTACAGCTCGCACTGCTGACCTAAGCGTGAATGTAGACCCCAAAGCAAGGGTTGCAGTTGTCCAGCTAAAAGAGTTTGAAAGCCTTTTACGTTTCAGAGCACTTAGCTCACTAATTAAATTCAAACGTGTACAATTACTATACCATGGCCGGCATCGTAGGTTTATACGAACACCAATCGCTGCTGAACTCATCACGACAAATCTCACAAACTGTTGTGGTCAGTTATTGGAGACTTTATCTGTCATCCCCACTCCAAGTATCAAATTTATCAACTGGAGCAATTCTACCTGGAATGTTGAGCACATCTGTTGCTCACATATGGACCCACACGAGAGTCAATAGTACACAACACCATGGGACTCAGGTTAAATCTGAGGCAACTAACGCAACGTTGATCGACGATGTTGCGTTAAATGTTGCCATTGAATCAAGCCGTTATAGCATGGCAACTATTGTGATTTTAAGTATTATTGTTGGACTAATAAGTGTGGTAACTGTTGCCGGTAACGCCTTAGTTTTGTTATCGTTCTATTTGGATAGAAATATTCGAACTCCAAGCAATTATTATATATTTTCACTTGCGGTGTCGGATTTAATTATTGGATTAGAAGGA
The DNA here is from genome assembly GCA_030248215.1 of Enoplolaimus lenunculus. NCBI lineage: Eukaryota > Metazoa > Nematoda > Enoplea > Enoplida > Thoracostomopsidae > Enoplolaimus > Enoplolaimus lenunculus. Next base: position 21,813 of record JASANG010002199.1, read on the forward strand.
TTTCCGTTTTTGACGTATTACGTCATTGAAGCCCAATGGACACTGGGTAACTTTATGTGTGATCTATGGCTAGCGATTGACTATAGTGTATGTTTAGCGTCAATTTATACGGTGCTATTTATTACTATTGATCGATTTTGTTCCGTTTGTTTTCCAACGGCGTACCGGAACCGGAAAACACAAGGAAGTATACTGGGTTCAATTGTGATAATTTGGGCTGCGCCAACGTTGCTGTTTTTTGTTATGATTTTTGGTTGGTCATATTTTATGGGTGGACGTCAAATTCCCGACTCAATTTGCATAGTGCAATTTATGCAAGATGCAGTATTGAATGTTTGTTTGTATATCGGGTATTACTGGACAACGCTTTTAGTAATGATTGCACTATATTCTGCGATTTATTATCGTGCGTTTAAACTGCAACGCTCGCAGCTTGCAAAACAACGCCGGTTACGTATGCTTGATGCCATGAAGAAGCAAAGTGGAATGGTATCTGTGGTTGCACGTTCTGATGAAAGCGTACGAGTGGGTGGAAATTCCGGACCTCCTAAAAATCAAATTGGTCAAGCTTGTGAAAAGGTCTTAGGAACTGCGGCAAATCATCTGTCAACAAGCAAGCCAAACGGGTCTAGAGCTGGTTCCGTGGAGTATGAAGACGAGATGAGTTCTGAAATGCGCGATAACAATCGTGAGTCGACAAGTAATTCAGACAGCAGACAAAGCTTAAGACTTTCCTGGGCTCGGATCAGGACGGTCGTCGATGCGGGAGTGACTTTGCTTGCGCGCAACTGGCAATTTGTGAGCTCAATGCTGAGAAGAAGAAATTCGGCTGTCACATTAACGGCCACAGATCAAAGACCTACGGTTGTTAGTGCGGCAGTAGGTATTACAAATGACGCTTATAGCACTACTCAAACTGAATTGGTAAGCATTTTATATTGAATTTTTTTTAAATTTTTGATACTGGCGTTTTGGTTCATAACCAAACGTCGGTGAACTGCAAGGTTGATGCTTTAATAGTTAAAGGTGGTGCAATTTTAAACGCGGACGAGAAACTGCCAGCTATAGAAATGAGATGTGCTAGTAGCTTTTTAGTATTCAGTATATGTAAATATAATTAAAACTGCATTCAGACAGTTTTCTTTCTTGCAGCACAAACTTGCAGAATCATCGAAACAGTCGCCCGGTTGCTGCCAACATCCCACCCCATTACAGGCGTTACAAAAGCCAAACGGAACAACTTCGCCATCCAGAGAAACCCTGCTTAATCCAGAATTATTATTCGAAACGAGAAATTCTATCTCTGCCAACGAAAATGGCGTGTCAGATCCGACTGTGATAATTTCAAAACAAATAATGTCGAAACAAATAGTAAACAATCAGCTTCAAAATGAATCTCAAAATATTGTGTTCAGTGACATCTCACCACCAATCATCCGAGAAGCTGAAATTTGCAGCAAAATGTCGCCTGATCAGCCGGATTCAAGCGAACTGCAACCAGTTTTGCAACAACAGCGAAAACTGCAAACATCACCGTTAAAGCAAACTATAGTTTCGTCACATATATCATCAGATATATCCGGCACGCAGCGAGCGTGTGGGTTGAACGATAACTCTTTACCTTCTGATGATAGAACGAGCCTAAATTTTAGTTTCAAATCAAAAACATCGGAAAACACCACCATTACCTCCGCGGTTGGCGACCAATCTGAGCTACAACCAGCTTCACACCAAGAGGACGAACTACAACCAGCCGATTTAGAACGAGAACGTTTACAAGTAATGGCTGCGCTTGCTGGATTGCAACTTGACGATTACGAAAAAATCAACAATGTCTTCCACACAAATGATTCTTTAGTCACTGAGCGTCAACATTCTAAGACAAATCGGAATCAGAAGCTAAACGTCGAGCATCAACCAGCTAGTAATTCAGAACGAGAAACTTTAGAAGCAATGGTTGCGCGTGTCGGTTTACAGCTGGACGATTGTGGAAAAAACAACAATATCTACAAACCAAATAAATCGTTAATCACTGAAACGCAACTTTTAGACGCAAATGGAACCCAGAAGCCAATAGACGAACTACAACCATCACACGAACGTGCAGTCAAACTGCTACCAGCCGATTTAAAATTAACCGATTTCAAATTTCTTGAACAATTGCCCGAGACTGCCATATCAGATCTTGATGACCCGCTGCTTGACTTGAAACCATTCGATCCGTTTCAACTGCCTGAATTGTTTGAACTCACTCGGTTGGCAAGTATCAAATTTATCGATCAAGACAGTCATAATAACAGCATTAAATTGGCGTTTAAACAACTTACTCAAACTGAACGACTCAAAAAGTTTTCAGCCAAGTTGATCGATTGTCAGCGTAAAGGTACATTCTTCGAAATTTTTTCGTATTTATATACGTAACCCTTTCTCACATGAATATTTTCTATTTCCCCTGAGACCTACTTTTATGCTAGGATTCGAACTCCAGTGACTGGAGTGGGAGGCGTATACCATCACTACTTAGCTATAGGTACTTGACGCTCGAGCCCGAGGGGGCTGTCACGTCTTGTGGTGATGTAGTACTACGTATACGTGTTGCAATTGTTAAAGACGCTCCAGTGCCGCTTTGGAGTTGTTCCTTGCGGACAGCGAAACAACGCAATTTCCGAAAGGTGGGCGGGAGGCGATCCACTGAAGTTGACAGTCAACAGATGTGACAAATATGCAAACTTTATTATTTTTACAGTAAAAAAGTATTTGCTTGTCGGCGATTAAAGATATTGACCACGAATTCTCTTTGCTTTTACTATGTTCTAAAATCGTTAAGGTTAAAAAATTTATTTTTAGAACTTATTGCAACTCTTTCGCAAACGCTTTCCGATCGTTCGCTACTGGAATACAACCGCGCCACTCAAACTCGACGAACAGTTGGCGCCTGCTCAGCTCCTGAATTGCAAAAATTGACCGCAAATTTATCTCCTCGACATTTCGCGCTGGATCGCAATAAATCCAGACTAAACCTGAAGGAACCAGACGATTCTACAGGCCAAGAAGAACAGTCAGTTCAAAATGCGTTGGAAAAGCCAAACGGAGCCGTTCAACCGACTTCAATAAGTCACAAAACCAGTTTTGAATCGCATATGATTTGCTCAGAAACCAAGAAACATCCGATAGAGTCAGAAGAATCAACAAACCAAGAAGAATTCTTAGCCAAACGCACGACAAAGGAATCAAACCCCGCCGTCCAAAACACTTTAACAAGTCCCGAACTCGCCGCCAAATCACAGATAATCAGCCCTGAAAGTTTGAAATCACAACTTACACCAGAGCAGTTTAAAGCGCTGCCATCAGAAGTTTCACTGTCCCAAAATTCTAAACCTCGGCCATTTTCTCACAAACGAAGCAACACCACTCACCGAACAAATCATCGAAACACAGCAAGCAACGCTTCGCAGCGGTCACATATCCGCCGCCTAACGAACCCTGATCAGTCAAGCGAGCTCGCCGCGCCAGCTGGGTCCATCACTGGACCGCTCGCCAAGCTAGATGCGCTCAAACAACACAGTGTCGCCGGAATCCGCATAGCCCTAGACCAAGTAGCGGCCGCTTCCAGACGTTCTAAGCAATCAATGGAGATGATGAAACCAACTTTAACACCAGGACAGCGACAGCAAACATCGAAACGTAGAAAAATTGACAATCGAGCCGCTAAGGCGCTACGTACCATTACGATTATTTTAGGAGCCTTTATTGTATTTTGGACACCGTTTTATATACTCGCAAGTATTATTGGATTCTGTCATGATTGCGTACCGTCCGAACTGTTCACTGCCAGCTATTATATGTGTTACCTCAACAGTCCAATCAATCCGTTTTGTTACGCGTTTGCGAATGCTCAATTTAAGAAAACGTTTACGAGAATTTTAAAGGGCGATTTTCATCGCGTTGGCTGATGAATGGTTCGTTGGGTTCAGGCATCGATTTATAAGGCGTATAAGAAGTGAGATTTATGTTCAAATTCGTACATGAACTCGTCGTAGATTTTGGCGTAAATCTTGAAGACGAATTGGCGAACGAGCCTGAATGAGCTTTCACGTCTTGTAAACGTTTTGAACTTGGTAAAACGTGCGGAAGTACGTAAAACGGACTTCAGTATTAAAAGCGGTATGTTTTATACATTTCGGCGCGCTGAGGTCAACGGCATACTTTGAACTGGCGAACGATCGGTGGTTCAGACGTGAATATGCCCATTTGAAGTTTTTGCTATATACCTATGAAAAATTTTGTAAATAAAATATCTCAAATATTGATGGTATCCTATACTCTAATTATAACTCCTACCTGCACGGCGTTACATGAGTTTAATTATTCAAGCTGTTACCCTTTCTGCACTATGAGTATGACCGTTGAACTCAACTCGTACAAGCCTACGAGATAGAGCCGTTTTTATTTAATTCCAGTTTCTTTACCTTCCACAGTATTAGCATTATAGATACTAACTGAGAATTTTTCCATTAATTGTTTAGCAGGGTGTGCTTTCGTTGTGGATTATTTCGTTATGAGTGAAATAAATACGGGCCAATGGTATAGACCAGGTTCGTAACAGTAGTAAAAGCATATTCTTAAGCCAAAACCATAAACATTTACATAAGCCTCAAGCCTAAGCCTAAGCAAAAAATTGTCTAAAGCTTATAAGCTTGCTCTATTGCAGTCCTGTATAAAAACGTTTCGCTCTTGATCCATTACGTTGGTAGCAATAAGCACGACAGTGGCAGATATTTAGTGCGTCGAAAGGGCAGTGTGGCCAAGCTTCACCAACGTTTAACCCGTTCTCGCATTGAATTGCTTATAGGCAACTCAGCGCAGTGTATGTAAATAATATATATCGCACCGTCTTTAACAATTGCAACACGTATATATAGTACTATATAAATCACCACAAGACGAGAGAGTCTCCTCGGGCTCGAGCGTCAAGCTCCTATAGCTGAGTGGTGATGGTATACACCTCCCACTCCAGTCACTGGAGTTCGAATCCTACCATAAAAGTAGGTCTCAGGGGAAATAGAAAATATTCATGTGAGATAGGGTTAATTTTTCTTTTAGTTTGTCGCTAGTAGCATTTGGCTATTACCAACTTAAAAAACTGAATCATCAGTTCAAAGCATGAAATGCAGTTGTAGCATCAGATCTAAAGTCTAAGACAGATTATAGGCAGGGTGCAACCGAAATTTCGGTTCCGGCAGCGAAACCCGGTGTTTTTCACTATACGGTTCCGGTAAAAATCCGGTATTTTTCACCGGAATTTTCCAGTATTTTCGGTATTGAAAATTTCATTCGAAAACTTAAGAAGAATTGACATATTTTTCTGACTTGTTTTTCTAACATTGTCTGAGCGTGTATTGCCAAAATGTTCAATTTGTGTCTAATTGATCAAACATTTCCAGCTACTTTAAAACGTTGAAAGCGATAAAACAACATTGAAAATGAATTTTTCGGCAACAATAATTTTTTGTTTTCCGGTTCCGGTATTTTATAATTCCGGTTGCACCCTGATAATAAGTATATAGTTATCAGACAATTGAAATAAAGATGAAGTACATTACACAACAGGCACATGTATATAACAGGGCCGGAACGTTTTCCTGCGGGACTGTAATAGAGTAAGCTCAAACTTTGACTCAGGGTGTGCTTTCGTTGTGGATTATTTCGTTATGAGTGAAATAAATACGGGCCAATGGTATAGACCAGGTTCGTAACAGTAGTAAAAGCATATTCTTAAGCCAAAACCATAAACATTTACATAAGCCTCAAGCCTAAGCCTAAGCAAAAAATTGTCTAAAGCTTATAAGCTTGCTCTATTGCAGTCCTGTATAAAAACGTTTCGCTCTTGATCCATTACGTTGGTAGCAATAAGCACGACAGTGGCAGATATTTAGTGCGTCGAAAGGGCAGTGTGGCCAAGCTTCACCAACGTTTAACCCGTTCTCGCATTGCGTTGCTTATAGGCAACTCAGCGCAGTGGATGTAAATAATATATATCGCACCGTCTTTAACAATTGCAACACGTATATATAGTACTATATAAATCACCACAAGACGTGAGAGTCTCCTCGGGCTCGAGCGTCAAGCTCCTATAGCTGAGTGGTGATGGTATACGCCTCCCACTCCAGTCACTGGAGTTCGAATCCTACCATAAAAGTAGGTCTCAGGGGAAATAGAAAATATTCATGTGAGATAGGGTTAATTTTTCTTTTAGTTTGTCGCTAGTAGCATTTGGCTATTACCAACTTAAAAAACTGAATCATCAGTTCAAAGCATGAAATGCAGTTGTAGCATCAGATCTAAAGTCTAAGACAGATTATAGGCAGGGTGCAACCGGAATTTCGGTTCCGGCAGCGAAACCCGGTGTTTTTCACTATACGGTTCCGGTAAAAATCCGGTATTTTTCACCGGAATTTTCCGGTATTTTCGGTATTGAAAATTTCATTCGAAAACTTAAGAAGAATTGACATATTTTTCTGACTTGTTTTTCTAACATTGTCTGAGCGTGTATTGCCAAAATGTTCAATTTGTGTCTAATTGATCAAACATTTCCAGCTACTTTAAAACGTTGAAAGCGATAAAAAAACATTGAAAATGAATTTTTCGGCAACAATAATTTTTTGTTTTCCGGTTCCGGTATTTTATAATTCCGGTTGCACCCTGATAATAAGTATATAGTTATCAGACAATTGAAATAAAGATGAAGTACATTACACAACAGGCACATGTATATAACAGGGCCGGAACGTTTTCCTGCGGGACTGTAATAGAGTAAGCTCAAACTTTGACTATTTTTTGCTTAGGCTTAGGCTTATGTTTACGTGTAAGCTCATCCTTACGCTTAGGCTAAGGCTTAGGCTAGTAGGCTTAGAAATATGTTATAGTACTATTCCGCCTTGTTCTATACATGTGCCGCACAACTTATCCCATTTATGGCAAATTAATGATTGAAAAACTTTTTTCCAAATTTCCAGAATCTATTGATGTGTCCAAGGAGGACATCAAGGCCAAGGCCTTCCAAACAGGTATCAGAATAAAAAATTGTATGAACCTTTAGTATATTCTAAAATTTCGTTTACCCCTCGAAAATAGGCTCTTTTGAACATAATGAACGGTCGGTGACGGACGGTGCCGTACGGCTGATGGACGGTGCCGTACGGCTGATGGACGGTGCCGTACGGCTGATGGACGGTGCCGGACGGTACCGTGTGGGTCTCGGACGGCACCGCACGTCAAAAAATATAGCGCAATCCTTACATAAACATTCAATAGCCTCCAATTCATAACTTGCTCGGTTGATATTGCATTTGAAAATAGATGTCAGACGAAACGCAGGAATACACATGGTATGAACGGATATTTGAAAAATAGAAACGTATTCATTGTTTAAAGTCTATAATTCTCCGAACTGTGCTAACATTCGGCACAGGTATGGAACACAAACTCTGGAGTAGTTGTTTTTTATGATACAGTGTTTATTACTGATTATTAAGTGCAATAAACTTTAAATTCCGTTGAAATTTCAATGAAACGCACAATCGCCCGAAGAAGACGACAATATTGTTTTGTTGCTTGTATTGTTTTGACATTATGGATTCTTGACTCTATTAATTGGTAAGTTCGTTTTAAGGTAAATGTGACCGCAAATCGCTACGAATCAAAAGCGATTGTTTTACCAGTCTGTATTGTTGACGAATATAAAATGAAACCGAATTTACGACAAAATTTGAGTTTTGAAAATTTCATTTAACTTAAAATTTTTTTATTTCTAAACCATGTTTCGGTTACGCAGGAAAAAGCTTCAATTAAGGTTTTAAACGAGTTTAGCATTCACATCAGCTGAAACTGATCGAATGGGCTATAATTTGGTTTAAAACGATAAAACAACTGTTGCTAGAATATATATTTCTTAGCCATTAAAAATAAGACAAGGTTGATTGCGAGCAGAGACGTATATATGCATAAGAGAATATATATTTATGAATAAATCCTTTCCCGAAATTTATGGAGACACTAAAATGTCCACGTTTTGCCGACTTTAGGGTAACATTTTATGGATTTTGGAAATAGAAAAAATTTTCAAGCAGGCTCTGAACAGGATTTATTTTACCTTCCAAAATTATATCCTGGTTACTTCCGTGTTTTCTCAACGTAACCGATATTTAAACAAATTCAACGGCATAGTAATAATTATGTGCAAGCTTGATAGTGAAATAGCAGGGTTTGTTGAACGTAACGAGCTAGTTTAACAAGCACATTTCAAAATAAAACGATTTTAAAGTCAATTTAGGTGGCGCTCGACTTTTTAGTACGGTGAATAGCACATTTTCATCCAGATGTATCTTGAATAATTGTATCCTAAATGCACAAACCAATCAGAAGACTGTCCTTTGAATCGGATAATGCGGATTTAAGTTTTTTGTTGCAGATATCACCCTACTTATGTCAATTATACATGGATATCGACTAAGCCTAGAGCATAAGTAAGTAGTAAGCTTAAGCGTACGCCTAAACATAAGCCTAAAGTCTAAGCCAAGTCTTCTAGTTTTGTCCCCCAGTCCGCATGTATCCCAGTGGGAAGGCCCGTACCATGGGCCGACATACTTATTGTTTTTTTGAAATTTACTATAGTTTAATAGCATTGTTTTGTTACAAAATATTTCCGTTTTATATTAAAGATTACACGTTGCGCTGAAGGAACAATTCTTTCGGAGTCTGATTGTCGAGCTTGGATCATCTCTGGGATATCCACTTTTACGAGAACATTCTTTGGCTCTTTTACACTTCTCTATCCGAATGTTAAATCCTAATCCCATGCATAAAATTATTCGAAAAAATGAAAAATTTCTAAAACCGTTGGAGACCACTGTATAGAGACCGTCCTCGCAAACTATTTGCATTCGCAGGAACTATTATCCCAACGCCTACAAATCTGTGTCAGATCTGTGCGTTGCGCTTGACATATTTAATTTGAACACCCCGCTCGTTAATCCAGGATTTTTCACGGGGGGAACTTGGAAAACTCAGACTACTTCTAGTATTTGTAAGCTATACTCTGTTTTATAAGGCGTGCTAATTGCATTCAGGAACCGTTATCACAATGCCTACCCACCGGTGTCAAATCTACAAGTGGCGCCGTACGGCGTTCGCTTTCCTTACTGCGCAGCATTGTTCAACAATGTTTCCAGTCGTGCGTTACGTGACTACGCATCAAAATGGGTCCCATACGATCTACGATCGGATGCTGAGTACGCAAAATTGACTAAAAATTGCACGCGCTTTCGGTAAGAATTATGACTTAGTATATGTAAGAGCCCATATTCTCAAATGTGTATAGTTAACTATCATTAGTTAGTAAGATGTTTTCAAACTCGCTAACTATTGCAGTTGCTGAACTCAACAGTGGTACATGAGTAGAGTAAATCAAATGCGAAAAATATGCGGAAGTTTTAGCCACAGCATTCACGGGTTCAAAAGTTACAAGACCTATCATCAACTGACGATAGGTGCGACACACATTTGGGACTACGGGCCAACAATTTAAGGTTACCTAAAATTGTTGATCTTGGCCCATATTCTTGAATGCATATGGCAACTAGTACCAGTAATGAACTGTTGAAATTGTGGATTTTACAGTTAGAGCAAAACTTGGACAAATCCAGTGCGAAAACTATTGAGTTTCAAACTTTACCATTCATTGGTTCAAAACCTACAAGATCTATCATCAGGTGATGATAGGTTCTATAAAAACGTTCAAGAGTACGGACGCTTAGCACAATTCAAATCAGCTTAATCCTTTCACACATGATTATGGATGTTTCCTATATGATGTGTGATCAAAATTCATGCTTCAAAATTCATGCTGCAATATAAACTCCGTCACTGCGAAATCCATGGCACTGCCTATATATTACTGTTCGACAATAAAAGCGCAAAAAAGTTTCAGTCACAGACAGAGATTTCGTGTCTTGTAGAGATTTTGTACTGTGCTCACGCGTAATAATGAGCAATTTACTTGCAGGCATTTTTATGTTTCAGGCAAAAAATTTGGTTTCCAAGCGAACCGCATTCAAAAGTTGAAGCCGAGTACGCACTCGCGTACGCGATTCTTGTTCACAACAGCACCGAGCAAGCGATCCGCTTATTGCAAGGAATTTATTGGCCACAAAATATTTACTGCATTCATATCGATTTAAAGGCAACAGCAGAATTTAAAATGGCACTGCACCAAGCGGCTGCGTGTCTTCCGAACGTATTAATCGCGTCGCAGTCGATCAATATTACGTGGGGTGAGTAGCAGATTGCGGGGTCGATGTCAGATGTTTCTTCACACCAGTTCTACCGAGTTGAATATGTTGCAATGCAAATGGCTCATCTCAAGATCAACATTGTGTTTTCTAAACCGAATAGGCGAAAAATATTGTGAGGTTACCAAAATTCAAATTTCGCGCATTCGGCACGAGTGTTCAATTATAAATTATCGAAATATTTCAAAAGCGCTTAAATTTCACTAGTTCCAACAGACTGTGTTATAAAACTTTATTGTTGAATCAATGGTAAATTTTTGAGTTTGATCCGATCGAAAATTTAAAATTCAAGTATTTACTGAAACAACAGAGAAGATCTTTCAAGTGGCAGCATGTGAAATAAAAAGAAACAATCTTGCAAAATATGAAATTTTAGAAAAAATGACTTAACATTGAAACAATGTTTACAAGTATGAAAAAAAATTGCCATTCGCAACCCGTTGGAGATACGTTATATTCCCTCATTTTGTTTGTATACAGCCGGGTATCCGAATATTGCTAAAACATTCTCGTTTGAGGCATTAACAAAATAATTCAGACTTGTGTAAACGGACACTGCAGCAGTTAGTGCTAACGAAATTGTGCCATTTGTTACTACGGCGATGTTTGGCGTACATTATTACCTTCTTTGAAATAATTCCGATTGTTGCTGTCAACTGTTGAAGCGTTTTAACATGTAATATTCTATAGTAAGTTTGGTCAAATAATCATCAAACAATAATAAGCTACGTGGATTCCAGCTTGAACCGCGTCCCTTTCAAGTTTATTAAGGTTAAAATCGTATCTCTACTTGTGTACACTCTGACACGAATGTGTTCATCAAAATTGCACGTGAAACTACCTATAGTAAAACCACTACACTGACAAGTTCATTTTTTGGCCTCATCTTGGGGCCCATATTCTCAATCAAGTGAGTATGGCTTGTACCATCAGTTGGCAATAGATTTTCGAACTGAACAATTCCTGCAATTACTAATTCCGAAACTTACACATACAATATATAAACTAGGATAATTGCGAAAAAGATATAGATTTCTAAGCTTACGTTGGCTAATCCTAAAGCACAAGACGTATCGATAAAAACTAGTATCAGCTACTACACATGTTTGAAAACAGGGCATGGATTTCTGCTCAAATGAAAAATATTTTCATTTATGAAAATTTAGTGTTCCTTTTAGTGAACGTAAAGTAGCCTAAAAGCGTAAATTTTACACGCGTTAAAAATGTACAAAACCAGAACGAGATATCCTAACACATTAACAGATGTTAACAAAACCGATATTTGCAAATCATTTTAGGTGAATTTTCCGTACTACAAGCGGCAATTGTTTGTTTCGATGATCTGCTCAAAGAAGCTGAACGTGTACCGTGGCGTTACGTTCAAATTTACTCCGGCAAAGATTTTCCGTTACGAACCAATCTTGAATTGGTAAACATTTTTAAAATTTTAAACGGATCAAATGACTGCGAATTAAAACTGCCAACAGCAAATTTGTATGTTTGGATATTGATCAAAACTGGGTAAATAAAGTTTTCTAAGTTTTGTTTTTGTCATTTTTGGTTTTGCTTAATCGTTTGGGGGGGGGAACGTGATAGATTTCGATTGTAATTCCAGAGGTTGACTGGCAGATTGTCATAGGAGCACCATATTTTTTAAATTAATTTTTACTTTTACCAAAACAATACAAAATTCCGAGAAACATAGTGAGAGAGAGACAGAAACGTTTACTGTCCAATATTAAACACAATAAACTAGATCCTGAAATACCATTCCATCTTCAAATTATTGATTCCAATATATCTCTTACACCACATTATCCTTTGCTTAAATGGTTACATGAAAACTTTTGAAGCGTATGAAAAATACGTTTGCCTGTGCAACGGGTTCAAAACAAAAAACAATGTACACGAACTGTATTTTGCGAATGGGCAGTTATTAAAGTGCAGCGCAGGTTGTAACTAAATATCAGTTTCCGTTTTCGGTAAAAACCGATACCTGTTTCCACTTTTTGTTCCAAAATAAAAATGACAAAATTAATCCAAAATTTAACAAGAAAGACTCGACGGTATCTGCTATGCTTCTTTTATAATTTTAGAGTTGTATGCCTTACTTGTATTGAATTAAAATAAAGCGCATTCGTAGGACAGCAAACTATCTATCTATGAAATTGGATGTTCCGCTATAATAACTGCAGCAGTTAGGTTGTAGGAACGTTTACGAAACGCCAGGATTTCGTATGATTCCACCGCATAACGTAACATTATACAAAGGTGGCTTTCAAGTCAGCCTAACGCGAGAATTTGTTCACTTTGCACGCACTGATCGTAGAGCGCTAGACCTCTTGACTCATGCACGAGGAACAATGGTTCCGGACGAAATTTATTTTTCAACGCTTATACATAACGGTCATCTTGGTGCACCCGGACATTACCCAGGTATGCAAAAATCTGGTTAACCAAGGACATTACCCAGGTATGCAAAAACCTGGTTAACCAAGGACATTACCCAGGTATGCAAAAACCTGGTTACTGTTTACAAATTGCTGTTTCAAGATGTTGGCCTGAAAATATTGCAACCGTTTTGATTAATTTATATATGGCGCCGCCAGAATAGAAAGGTCCACGCCTATCGACTAAAAGAAAAGAAACAAAGGTTATATACCAGGGTACAACCGGAGGTGTGCCTCCGGCTCCGGCTCATGCCCAAAATCGGCCTCCGGCTCCGGTAGAATTTTTGCCGGAGGTTCCAGCATTTTCGGTAATAAAATTTTGCATAATGTTGCAAAATTTATCTGTTTAGCGCGTGTCGTTTTACTTTTGTCACAATTTTCAAGAAAGAATTTCCAAAATTTCGCAGGAAATTAACGAAAAATCAAACAACTAACAACATATTGCAGATGGCTAAAATTAACTAATTAACCATCATTTTTACTACCTAATTTCACCTCGCCTCCGGCTCCCGCAAGTTTCGTTGACCTCCAGCTCCGGCTCCGGCATTTTTCACCTGCGGTTGCACCCTGTTATATACCTGATTTAATACACATACTTTGAACGATTAAACTGTTCATGCGTCGACCAAATTGGAAAATGTATATGAGTCAGATTAGGAGGATTCAAAATCTTAGCAATACACACACCGAAACACTAAATATCATTTGAGCGATACATCACCATCATAAATTGTATGATACCATCCGAGTCTCTGATTTACTTCATTTTCTAATCTCAGTACAATTAAAGTTGATGTAAAACGTTTATCGACTGAAGTTTTGCTTTTAAGCATTTAGCTTTGATGAGAAAACTTAATTTACCGCAGTATTTGAGCATTTATAGCGCAAAGCCAGATTTTTCGCGTTAGCAAAGTTGTCCCGGGGTTTTAGTCACACTGGAATTTAATTGTAGCTTTTGTTTTACGATAAATATTCAAATTATGCGTCATCCATTTTATCGTGTGCCCGCCGTGTGGAAAATTGACGCAACCATTTCCAAGTACGGTTTTGAAAAACGCGTCAGGAAGGAAATTTAATTTGAAAAAATTGGTCTAGTGGGAAATTGAGACAATTTACAAACCGTACTAGTAAATTGAAATGATATTTTGAGTGTCGATTTCCCAATAGGGAATTTAAATAGGACAGCAGTAGGAAATTGAGACATTTTTAAAACTTAAATAGGAAATTGATAAGCTAAATTTGCTGTCGAAAAGGAAATTGAAAAGTCACCAAAACTGCAGTGGGAAATGGGCACCCAAATTTCAGTTTCAATTTCCCTCACGGTAGTTGAAAATCAGCAGGGCAGTGGGAAATTGAAAAAATCATAAAAGCGGAAACACTGCGGTAGGTACATGACCTTTGACCTCCAATTTCAACGGTTTAATATACCTGTTAAAATGTATTATACGTTTATATTTTCTTTCTATCTGCATATTCACGTTTATGTATATGTGATGATTTGACATAGCCATGAGCCAGAGATGCGTGCAGTTTACAACTGAATTTATTCTAAATATTCGATTTTGAATGGGGTAAATATTGCATACGTAATGTTAGGCATAAACCAGGCCTTGAATTGGGGCAGATTAAAAGCTGATTCAAATAGACTACGTTCGTTCTGACATGTACAAAGAGCTAGAAACCAGGATAAGACGCCGTTTAGGGTGGTAGATTGCCGTATTTAATGAATTGAGTTATCAAAACTGTTCAATATATCAAGTATGCACATGCTAATGACAGTGAATAAAAACTATGTACTGTACTGACCCAAATAAAAAAGAGGAGAAAATAGTCTGATTTTGGAGTCTATAAGTCAATACGTCTTCATTTCTTTAATTAGAGTCCGTAAATGGATAGGGTACAATATTAATGATTTTATTATTGTAACTACCCGAATAAGAGGGTGTGATAAGGGGGTCCAAATTTCAACTTAGGAGGCCCATCACATTCAATTTCTACTTTCAATTTCAGTCGCACAATTTCAACCTTGCGACTTGGGCGGCCCATAAAACATTTCTAGAAACTCTCCAAAATTTCAACTTAGGAGGCCCATCACATTCAGTTCCTACTTTCAATTTCAATCACACAATTTCAACCTTGCGACTTGGGTGGCCCATCAAACATCATTTCTAGAAACTGTCATTCTGACCTTCAATTTGAATTTTGAGTTGCAAAATTTCAACCTTTTTGGGGACAATATCACAACTGAAATTGTAAACTGTAAATTCAATTTTCGATAACAGGGACAATATCGTTAAATTGGCAAACGTTATGCTTCTCTTTCAATTTCCACTTTGGTAATTGCAGTGTCAAGGCAAAGCGGAAATTGAATTTGGAAAATGGCGCAATTTCCAATTGCCCTTGTTTAAAAAATCGCTAGTGGTAAATTGAAGATCAAATAATGTTATCAATTAACTACTTGAGTTTAAAAAATCGATAGCTGTGGGAAATTGAAACAGTTTTGAAATCCAATTTCCTTTTTGAAGCGTTTTTCAAAACCGTACTTGGAAATGGTTGCGTCAATTTTCCACACGGCGGGCACACGATAAAATGGATGACGCATTAAAAAACCTAACAATTAATTGTAGTTTGTAAAATAGTTCAATCACTTGTGGCTTTGGCTAACTTCTATATGTGAGGTATTTACAGGCGCATGCCTTGCGTATTACAGCGGCGCAAAAACAGAAAAGCCAAATTTTTCTCGATTCCAAAGTTGGCCTGGCGGCACCAAACGCCCGTGCCGTAGCAGTCATTGGGCACGAGGATCATGTATTTACGGCGTTCGAGACTTGGCAACATTCAAACGGCGACTAGAGCTAACGGCGCACAAATTTTCAATTGAATTTCAACCAGCCGCACTACGGTGTTTGGCCGAGAGGTTATATAATGCTACGTGGAAGCCTTCAGAAAATACCACTTCTGAAAAACTATACAACACCTATCGAAGGCTTCCGCATGTCATCTATCAACGACTAGTAAATAAATCAAATTTCAACTGTGAGCCGTATGGTGTTTTTGACTAAACGCAAGACACAATTTGTCCGCAAAGGTACCTAGGCCCCACATCAAGACAGTCACTAGGCCTGGCTCACCTTTTGAATTCTTTCTAGCCATATTTCAATTACCCGTTGAAAACACTGTACATATATGGCACCGAATAATTTCCCGTTTTTCGAATCAAGTAGAGAAGCAGAATACAGAAGCGATAGATGACAGGGTGCAACCGAAGGTAAAAAAACCTGGAGCCAAAGGTCAACAAATTTTGACACAGCCGAAGAAGATGCAAAACTGGAAATATTTATGCATAGCCGTCTCGTGAAAAACTGTGCACCCCTGTAATTTTACCGATACTTTGCAAAGTGCCGTCAAAAATTGTTTTAAGATTAATTTTATGAAATTTTGGCAATTTTTAGTTTTCAAAAATGTGTTAGAAGAAACTCAATCAAGAGCTCTATAACAGTACATATAAAATGAGGCTATTTGCCGGAATCTCGGGCAAAAATACTACCAGAGCCGGAGGCCGATTATTTTGTCGGAGCAGGACGATTTTATTTTGATGGAGCCTGACTTCTGGCTATCCCTTGCTAAATATATTTCTTGGTGTTTAAAAACCTCGTCCAATGAGGTTCACAAAACTAATATCAATCAGCTCATTATTCGTCAACAACGAACATTTATAATCAACTAATAATGTTAACACCATGAAAACGTATTATGATTAATACGATGTTTATTGTCAACCTTTATAACAAGGGATAAAGTTGAAACATCCAACTGTTTGAAATTTTATCACAGATTCCACAAACTTCAGCCAAATGCCTAAACATACACCAACAGCAGGGTGCAACCGGAGGTGAAAGATACCGGAGCTGAGGCGGTGGTAAACGAAACTTGCCGGAGCCGGAGGTGAGACGAAATTAGGTAGTAAAACTGATGGTTAACTAGTTAATTTTAGCCAATACCTGCAATATGTTGCTAAGTTGTTCGGTTTTACGCTAATTTTCTGCGAAATTTCAGAAATTCTTTTCTGAAAATTGTGGCAAAAGTAAAACAAAACGCAATAGACAGATAAATTTTGCAAAATTATGTAAAATTTTACTAGTGAAACTGCCGGAACCTCTGGCAAAAATTCTACCGGAAAAGCAGCCGGAGGCCGATTTTCTACCGGAGCCGGAGGCAGACCTCAGGCTATACCTTGATCAACAGTAAACAATGCCCAAATGTCTTGCATTTGAACGCACAAAATCAGAATGAATAAGAAATATAATGTGCTGCCAAAATCCCAACTTATTTTCATAAAATAACGTTTCAAGCACATTTCACAGCTAACCACCAATTCTATATTAAGCATCCAAGTTTAAAAATATCTATCATTTAAATAAACGAAATATAAACAATAAAAAATCTTTGTATTTTCATTAGTGAATATTATAGTCCACTAATAACACTTTCGGAGTCGCTGAGCTCGAGAACCTATGACACAAAATATATAATGCTATTAAGTACAAAATCAATAAAATACAGTTTAAAGTTTGAAACCACGAGGTATTCACATAAAGTAGACCTACTGGTGGTATTTCGGTTTGTAACTTTTTCTACAAAACCAATTCCACTAAAATTATAGCACGATTAACTAAGGTTCGCCATACTTGGAGGCGTGGACGCACGTACTCGGCCAACCCCATAACTTAATTTGCCCCTGTTCAATTCTCCTTCACTCGAAATTTTGCCACCATCAATTGAGTATGTTTTAGCCTTCAAATTTAACTTTTCTGGATGCCAAACGCACTTTTTGAACAATTTTTTCAGCTATAATGTAATTAATAAGCGTATTTTGCACGTTTATACGAACGATCAGGTATGATTAAATGGGATTTTCCCTTAAAAATAGTAATTTTGTCGATAAAATTTAAATTACCCCCCTCACTCAAGATTTCCCAACGTTGCCAACCGGGGTCCAGATTGAAAACAAACTCCGTCGGGACCCAGAAAATGCCCAGGCCAAACTTCAACTTAACGGTTTTATACGACAAATTAAAGCACTAAATGAAAGAGGTTATTCCACCGGACCACAATTACGTACCTCAATATTTTCACAATTCTTCTGCAAGTCGTCCAACCCTGTCACGGTTTCGAGATACATTGGATCATTGCACACCCGTAGTACAAAATCAAAGCCGTTCTGTTTATATTCTTTTACTACCTGGTAATAAAATTTAGGCTATGTAGAAATCTCTCCAAACCCATTAGAACTTCTTAACAGATACATCAATAAGTCTAAACCAGCAGCTGCCGCGAGCACTTTAGTTAGCCTAACTCCTATGCCGGAATTTAAGTCAAACCCTAAAGGCAACGCTTAATTTAATATTCTAGTCACAGTGTAGAAAGTTTTGTGGACGGGGTTGGGAAGTTTTCGTTGTCAGTTTACGTTCCCACTCTTGGTTCAACACTTTTTGAAACACAGAAACAAAGCAAACGTACTACCAGGATAACACTATTGCTTATTAATTTTTTCCATGCGCAGATAAAATTAAAAACAATCAGTATCACCTAAAATATATACAAGCTAATTTTATTGCCAGTGACTGCGCCCAAGTATTTACCCTTTCTTACCAGAAACATATGTGCTTATATCGACAGAATGTAATGATTTGATGTTCATTTTCATATTTTCTTAGGCATTTAAACACATAAAGTGGACGCTGCTGCAAATTATCGTTCGAGTTCAAACGTTGAAAAATACTCACCGAAGTACTGCACCCAGTACACGATGAAAACCGCTGAACTGCTGGCATTATTTGATCAAAACGGGAAATAAAGCCGCGTATCTGGAACTTGTACCAGGCAATAAACACTCTACGTAATTCTCTTACAGCATTATACAACATTTACACCAATGTATGTACTAAGACTTCAGTTCTGCAAGCTCCATAAACTTGTCTAAAGCCGGAACTAAAACTAATGCCCTTAATTAAACACCAAACGCTGCAAAACTATATTAATATCAAAACTGACTAAGTTTCAAGAACTTTAAAACTTGCACCTGTCTTGCACCCAGTGATAGATTTAATAAAAAAGTGAAAAATTAAAATACAGTTCCATCATTATTAGTATTTGTTATAGACTACGTTTCGAAATCCGCAATAATAATAATTTTACCTGATGAGGAACAATACCAAGGCAACTTGCAGGATTGGAGCATTCTGTGTTTGATTCAGCGGGCGCTAGTGCCCTAAAAAGCGTACCGTATTTCGTATAAAAATAGTTCCAAAGTAAAACACTGAAACCCTTCCCTTACACATCAATCAAAAATTTTTTAAAGAAAACCAATAACAAACATTTTTAGTAGTTTCTAATCGAAAAATGTGTATTCAAGTATTTCTAAACAAGAAACGGATATAATATATATACAAATTCAATTGAGCTCGAAAATAAAACACAATGAAGGCCGGAATCACGCCCTTAACCTATCTGCGTATCACTCTAAAATTACTACAGTTTACATAGTACAACCCGCTTTCAAAACCCTCTGCCCCACTGTTGAGCTTTCCTCTTCTAATACCGAATCATCCTTTGCAAACACGTCAACTGTGGTATAGTCATTTTGATGAATATGAATATCAAGGTGCCAAACTAAGTACTTACCCAAGTGGATGTTGCATCAATGTTACCAATATTTCAACCACAATTGCTGCAGCAATGGCTGAAACTCCTGGTCGAGTAACGGTACACTGTTGATCAAGTGTACGGTCGCGAGTTGACTAAAAATATTTAACAGTTATTTTAACTAATCTTATTTGGCTCATTAAAACCTACACGAAACAAAAATTATGAGTTCGACTGTAACTACGATCAGCAACAATAATTATTGTATTTCAATTTAAAGCAGAAGCGCAAAAACTTGTCCATTCAAATATCCATCAATAAGTGAAATATCTCTGTCAAAGTAAAAAAACAGACCTAATTTCAAAAGAAATATAACACACTTCGTGGCCACCATGAAAAATGCCCCGTGTTAAAGATACAATATTTTTATAGCGTGACAAAACCTGCACACTGCACAGCATAGTTATTCAGTCTTCCCTTTAAACCAATCAAAAAACACCTGAACTTACATCGCCTGGTGCAACTACATCAGAACAAAAGTAACACGAAAGCATGCTTCCAGGCAGCTCAACTAGCTTAGGCCTTGCCGCAACTGAACTTTCGCTGTCTAATTTCAAGCCTGAGGTAGTCGGTTGCGATTCAGAAGCCCATTCCGGTCCATATCCATGCCGTACAATAACGTAGGAATCAAAACCCAGCGCTACACTGAATGCAACCTGCAAAAGAATACAAAAAATAAAAATTAATTACAAACAATTCTACTCAAACATCCCGATACGGACACAAGAAAATTCTCGTGCAATTCCTTATTTGCCGTGAAATTTCAGACCAATAGAGAAGTTTATACCTTGCGGTGAATAGTTGATAATAACGTCGGTAACCAGCGGCTTTCTCGAGTATCAGTTGCCAAGAACACAACATCACATGCCAAAATCAACGCTTCAAACGATTCCAGAACCGATCGCAATGAATCTTGTTCTATAACAGCAATGTTCACTAAGAAATAATCACTGTTTAAGTCTATGTTGACCAATTATTAAAAATTGCTTGCAATTAGAGCGCATTATGAAATTTGCTTAAAATGACAAACCAGTAACGA